>BPLR01012211.1:0-130805 GCA_021605095.1 Caerostris extrusa
AGTTACGTATTGGCTGAGGTCCACTGATGTTCAACAACAATAAATTAATAGTTTAAAAACCAAAAATGCTTTTAGAGTTAATCAAGCGTTGAAGTTCGATATCAATCGTTATAATTTTTCACTAGTTTCATTCCGGAAATGCAGAGAGTTAGTTTAAAAATGTCATGCAAAGCACTCTCGGTAGAATAGTGACATCTCATTTTCTCGTCAGTCTATTTTATTCTTTATGTTAGCAATTATTTTTTACTTTGTGTGTTTGATTCACTCTAAAAAGCGTGCTAGTTTTTTTAAACTACTAATTTATTAGTTTGACTAACTTCGTGTGACTTTACGTCTTTCTAGCATGTTTTTAAACTGGCAATATTTAAAGGGAGGTCCCGGTACGTGAAGACTGGAAACTATAGTTCTTAAGCGTAATAATTTCAATCAGAGTAAACAAAGGCTAAAATGCGAATATGCCGAGCCAGCCAGGATTCGAACAGGGAATCTCCTGATCTTCGTAGTCAGGTGCGCTATCCGTTGTGTCACTGTCTCACGTGGTGGTTTGAATGTCTTAGGTACTTTCATTTTACATGGGTTAAATTGCTCTTTATAAGTTAAAATAAAATCACTAATCCTGGCGACCTAACTGTGATGAGATAATAAATTTATCAAAATATTTTATGTCGTCGGCCCTGATAAGTCTACAACGTTTAAATTAAATCTGATCGCTTAAAGTAAGGCAAAAATCGAGCCCAAAGAGTCAGTTACAAACGAACATATAGGTGAAACTAATAAAAAGCGTATTAAAAAAAAAAGGGATGTTATGAAACTAATTTGTTACGAATAATTGATATTGTTATAAAACTAATTTGATAGAAGCATCAATACTGTTATAAAACTAATTTGTTACGAAGTGAAACTTTGATATTGTTTATAAAACTAATTTTTAAGGTACGATTAATTGCTACTTGTTGTTTAACTAACTGTTTCATAGCAAAGAAATCATTGCAGTACAAAACTGTAATTTTTACTATTCTAATGAAACTTTGATTTACGAAAGATTTTGTGATTATAAAACTATTTAATAATGATTGATATTTTTAAAAAAAGAATTATGAGGCGTGATATTTAATTAAAAAAAAAATAATTCTGGAAATTGTTTTCGGTTACAAACCAAATAAAAAATAATGCATCACTTTTGTAAAAAAATTGAATCCTAAGTGGTATAATTAATTAATTTTAAAGTTGTACGTAATACAGACAAAACACATTTATACCTTTAGCATTTTATATAAAGATTATTATCCAAAATCTCTGAATGATTAATGCAAAAAACGGAAGCTTTATTGTCACATGCACAACCCCCTCCCCCTCAGATGAATTAATCAATGCCCCCTCCCCAAAAAAATCTTATACATTCCGAAGCGAACGTAATTGATATTCCTGCCGGGATCGATAATGAAGATCGTCATCACATTATCACAAAATTGAGTTATCTTCGACATGAGATAATTGGGTTATTTTCTTATGAAACCAGCAAGCGGCCATTTATCCCCCCCTGTTTTATTTTTCGTTACTATTATCAAGAAGGTCGCCTGGTCATCGAGACTTCTTGCATGGGACTCCGATAAGGAAGGCTTTCAAAGCACTGCCGATCGATTAAATGCTAAATAACATCTCGATTTGAGATAATCGAAAAGGATTTTGCGCCGCTGGAAGCATAAGTAAATATTCATTTATCGATTCAATGAAAGAACTCATAATATTTATTCAATTAATGATAAAAAAAACGATATGTTTTCTTTTGAGAAAATAATAATGAATATTTAATCAATATGTTTTTTTTATCTATATTCAGGTTATATAGGTACCAAAAAAAAAACCTTCAAAATATTATAAAATGCTATTATTGAGACCACCGATTGTGTAGTTGGGTTGGTCATCCTACTGTCATTTTTTTGCACACTTTAGGCTAATTAGACCGGGACCTACAGTTTAATTTGGATTCTGGACCACTATTATGTCTAGAACCGAGTTACTCCTATACAGTTAGGAAATGATGTGGGTGAAATTGAATAGACGCATGATGGGGAACAACGCTCTACGATGATATTAAACCGGGACCTACGGTTTTAAAGTGGATTCCGAACCACAATCATCCGGACTACAAACATCCATGATACCGCCTGGACACGAACCCGTCAAGGCATTACCTTCTTAAATGGGACTTCAACTTTCAATATGATAACTATTAGAAAAAATTTGGCCGAAATCTCGATTAATACCACAATCACAATATTTTTAGTGTTCTTAAGCTGTGCATCAGGAGGCTTTGCTTTTTAATACGCTTTTATTAGTTTTCACCTGTATATTTGTTCGCTTGCAACAGACTCTTTGGGCTCGATTTTACCCTACTTTAAGCGATCAGATTTAATTTAAACGTTGTAGACTTATAGGACCGACGACACTAAAATATTTTGATAAGTTTATTATCTCATCATGATTTGGATCGCCAGGATTAATGATTTTACGTTGTTTTAACTTATGAAGAGCAATTTAACCCCTGTAGAATGAAAGTACCCAAGACATTCAAACCTACGTGGGACAGTGGCACAACGGATAACGCTCCTGACTACGAATCAGGAGATTCCCCTGTTCGAATCCTGGCAGGCTCGACCTATTCGCATTTAGCCTTTGTTTTACTCGCAATTAAATTATTGAAATAACTATAGTTCCAGTCCTCCGTACCGGGACCTCATTTAAATATATTATAGTTTAAAAACACTAAAAAATACGCTTTTAGAGTTAGAGCTTTTAGAACAGTGACATTCATTTTCTCGTCAGTCATTTTATTCTTATGTTAACAACTATTTTTTTACTCTTTAGTTTTGATTAACTCTAAAAGCGTGTTTTTGTGTTTTTAAACTATAATTTTTATCACTAAAGACAGTTTTTCAAATGTAGGCTTAAAGCAGCAAACCGGCCGCTATAGTGTATCTTTAATAATGCTGAATCCGCTGCATATCTTTCTTTCTAAATACATCTACTGCATATCTTTCTTTCTAAGACAAATCAAACAAGTAATGCATTTTAAAACAACATCTTATAAAACATATAATCTAAAACACATATTGTAAATTTAAAACATATATTAGTGATTCTGAAATCTTTATTTTAAGAAATAGCAAAAATTCAAAAGACTTGAGAAAACAATTTAAAACAAATTCAACATTTCAAAAAAGAAAAAAATACATCATCAAAATCGAATCTTTTGTTCTTCATAATATTATTCAGTGAGGAAACATCAAGGAATTAACTTCCATTGTGTCCCCAAATCATTACTTCAGTCGATGGATACAATCTCGAAATCCATTTTCTTTTCAAAAGTGATTGAACGGAACTGCAGTCCAAATTATTCTTCTAAAAACTATGATTATCAATTTTTCTCCTCTTGCCTGTCTAAATCAGTTTTATAACAGTATCAATGTTGTATAACAAAATAGTTTTTATAACAAAATAGTTTTATAACAAAATAGTTTTATAACAAAATAGTTTTATAACAAAATAATTGTTTCGTAACTAATTATTTTTATAACAGTGGGGAATTAATTTTACAACAGTATCAATGTTCCATAACAAATTAGTTTTATAACAGTATCAATGCTTCGTATCAAATTAGTTTTATAACAGTGTCAATGTTCCATAACAAATTAGTTTTATAACAGTATTAATGTCTTGTAAGAAATTAGTTTTATAATAGTATCAATGTTCCATAACAAAATAGTTTTTAACAAAATAATTGTTTCAGTGTAATGTTCCATAATTATTAGTTTTATAACAGTGTCAATGGAATTAATTTTACAACAGTATCAATGTTCCATAACAAATTAGTTTTATAACAGTATCAATGCTTCGTATCAAATTAGTTTTATAACAGTGTCAATGTTCCATAACAAATTAGTTTTATAACAGTATTAATGTCTTGTAAAAATTAGTTTTATAATAGTATCAATGTTCTTAACAAAATAGTTTTTTAACAAAATAATTGTTTCGTAACTAATTAGTTTTATAACAGTGGGGAATTAATTTTTACAACAGTATCAATGTTCCATAACAAATTAGTTTTATAACAGTATCAATGTTCCGTATCAAATTAGTTTTATAACAGTATTAATATTTGTAACAAACTAGTTTTATAACAGTTTCAATGTTTCTAACAAATTAGTTTTTTAACATAACACTGTCAGTATTTAATAACAAATTATTTTGACAACTATCCATATGTTCATAATAAATTGTTTTTTAACTAAATTTTATAACATCAATGTTCCATTTTTTTTATAACAGTGGATGTTCCATAAAAATTAGGTTTATAACAGTATTAATGTCTTGTAGAGTACATCTTTAATAACGTGAATCTGTTACATACAAAATAGTTTTTAACTATTGTTTCTTAATATAGAACAAATCAAACAAGTAAAGTATTTTTAAGAAACATCTTATAAAGTATCTACGACAAAATAACATCTTATGTTAATGGTCTAACACATATTGAAAATTTAAAACATATGCTAGTGATGCTGAATTCTTCATTTTACAGTATAATTTCAAAATAGTTTTATAAAGATTTAAGAAAAACAATTTAAAATAAATTCATCATGTCATAAAAAATAGTTTTATAACATTATTCAGCAACAACATAACAAATTAGTTTTATCACAATATTCAAAGAGATTCAACATCAAGGAATTAGTTTTATAACAGTGTCAATGTTCCATAACAAATTAGTATTTCAGTTGATTAATATCAAAAATTTTAAAATCCATTTTCTTTAAAAAAGTGATTGAACGGAACTGCATTAACAAAATTATTTTAGAAACTATGATCATCAATTTTTCAAATTCCTCTTGCCAATGTTATCAGTTTTATAACAGTATCAATGTTGCATAACAAATTAGTTTTATAACAATCAATCAGTGTTCGTAATTAATTAGTTTTACAATAGTATCAATGCTTCGTATCAAATTAGTTTTCTAACAATATCAGTGCTTCGTGTCCAGTTAGTTTTATACAATATCAATGTCCGTAACAATTAGTTTTATAAAAGTGTCAATATTTCATAAGAAACAAATTAGTTTTATAACAGTGTGAATCTTCGTAAATCAAATTAGTTTAATAACTATCAACATTTCATATCAAAGCAAGTTTTATAACAGTGTCGATATTTCATAACAAATTAGTTTTATAATATTATCGATGCTTCGTAACAAACTGGTTTTATAACAAAGTTTCTAACAAATTAGTTATGTAACACTATCAATCTTTATAATAACAAATGGTTTAATAAATAACAATATTTCATAACAGATTAGTTTTTAATGTTTCGTAACAAATTAGTTTTTATAACAGTATCAATCTCAGTAATGAAATTAGTTTTATAACAGTATCAATCTTCATAACAAAATTAGTTTTATAACAGTATCAATTCTTCATAATAACAAATTAGTTTTATAACAGTATCAATCTTCAGTATAATAACAAATTAGTTTTATAACAGTATCAATGTTTCGTAACAAACTAGTTTTATAACAGTATCAATCTTCGTAATAACAAATTAATTTTTATAATAGTATCATGTTTCGTAACAAATTAGTTTTATAACAGTATCAATCTAGTTTTATAACAAATTAATTTTATAACAGTATTAATGTTTTGTAAGAAATTAGTTTTATAACAGTATCAATCTGCATAACAAATTAATTTTTATAATAGTATCCATGTTTCATAACAAACTAATTTTATAACAGTATCAATCTCCGTAATAACAAATTAGTTTTATAATAGTATCCATGTTTCGTAACAAACTAGTTTTATAACAGTGTCAATGTTCCATAACAAATTAGTTTTATAACAGTATCAATGTTTCCATAACAAATTAGTTTTATAACAGTATCAATCTCCGTAATAACAAATTAATTTTATAATAGTATCAATGTTCCATAAAAATTAGTTTTATAACAGTATCAATGTTCCGTAATAACAAATTAATTTTATAACAGTATCAATGTTTCGTATCAAATTAGTTTTATAACAGTGTCAATGTTCCGTAATAACAAATTAGTTTTATAATAGTATCCAATGTTTCCGTAACAAACTAGTTTTATAACAGTATCAATCTCCGTAATAACAAATTAATTTTATAATAGTATCCATGTTTCGTAACAAACTATTTTTATAACAGTGGGGAATCAATCTCCGTAATAACAAATTAATTTTTATAATAGTATCAATGTTTCGTAACAAACTAGTTTTATAACAGTATCAATGTTCCGTAATAACAAATTAATTTTTATAACAGTATCCATGTTTCGTAACAAACTAGTTTTATAACAGTATCAATGTTCCGTAATAACAAATTAATTTTATAATAGTATCCATGTTTCGTAACAAACTAGTTTTATAACAGTGTCAATGTTCGTAATAAAAATTAAGTTTTATAACAGTATCCATGTTTCGTAACAAACTAGTTTTATAACAGTATCAATCTCGTAATAACAAATTAATTTTATAACATAGTATCCATGTTTCGTAACAAACTAGTTTTATAACAGTATCAATGTCTCCGTAATAACAAATTAGTTTTATAATAGTATCAATGTTTCGTAACAAACTAGTTTTATAACAAAATAAGTTTCGTAACAATCTATTTTTAATAACAAATTAATTTTATAATAGTATCCATGTTTCGTAACAAACTAGTTTTATAACAGTATCAATGCTTAATATCAAATTAGTTTTATAATAGTATCCATGTTCCGTAACAAACTAGTTTTTATAACAGTGTCAATGTTCCGTAATAACAAATTAATTTTATAATAGTATTAATGTTTCGTAACAAACTAGTTTTATAACAGTATCAATCTCCGTAATAACAAATTAATTTTATAATAGTATCCATGTTTCGTAACAAACTAGTTTTATAACAGTATCAATGTTCCATAACAAATTAATTTTATAATAGTATCAATGCTTCGTAACAAATTAGTTTTATAACAGTATCAATGTTCCATAAAAATTAATTTTATAACAGTGTCAATGTTCCATAACAAATTAGTTTTATAACAGTATTAATGTCTTGTAATAACAAATTAATTTTATAACAGTATCAATGTTTCGTAACAAATTAGTTTTATAACAGTATCAATGTTCCCATAACAAATTAGTTTTATAACAGTATTAATGTTTCGTAACAAACTAGTTTTATAACAGTGTCAATGTTCCATAACAAATTAGTTTTATAATAGTATCATTGTTTCGTAACAAATTAGTTTTATAACAGTATCAATGTTCCATAACAAATTAGTTTTATAACAGTATCCATGTTCCATAACAAATTAGTTTTATAACAGTATCAATGTCCATAACAAATTATTTTATAACAGTGTCAATGTTCCATAACAAATTAGTTTTATAACAGTATCAATGCTTCGTATCAAATTAGTTTTTATAATAGTATCAATGTTCCAACAAATTATTTTATAACAGTGTCAATGTTCCATAACAAATTAATTTTATAACAGTATTAATGTCTTGTAAGAAATTAGTTTTATAACAGTATCAATGTTGCATAACAAAATAGTTTAATAACAAAATAATTGTTATAATAGTAACTAATTATTTTTATAACAGTGGGGAATTAATTTTACAACAGTATCAATGTTCCATAACAAATTAGTTTTATAACAGTATCAATGTTTCGTATCAAACTAGTTTTATAACAGTGTCAATGTTCCATAACAAATTAGTTTTATAATAGTATTAATGTCTTGTAAACAAACTAGTTTTATAACAGTATCAATGTTCCATAACAAAATAGTTTTATAACAAAATAATGTTTCGTAATAACAAATTAGTTTTTATAACAGTAGCAAATTAATTTTACAACAGTATCAATGTTCCATAACAAATTGTTTTTATAACAGTATCAATGCTTCGTATCAAAATTAGTTTTATAACAGTGTCAATGTTCCATAAAAATTAGTTTTATAACAGTATTAATGTCTTGTAAGAAATTAGTTTTATAACAGTATCAATGTTGCATAACATATTAGTTTTATAACAGTATCAATGTTGCATAACAAATTAGTTTTATAACAGTGTCAATGTTCCATAACAAATTAGTTTTTATAACAGTATTAATGTCTTGTAAGAAATTAGTTTTATAACAGTGTCAATGTTCCATAACAAATTAGTTTTATAACAGTATCAATGCTTCGTATCAAATTAGTTTTATAACAGTGTCAATGTTCCATAAAAAGTAGTTTTATAACAGTGTCAATGTTCCATAACAAATTAGTTTTATAACAGTATTAATGTCTTGTAAGAAATTAGTTTTATAACAGTATCAATGTTGCATAACAAAATAGTTTTTATAACAAAATAATTGTTTCGTAACTAATTATTTTTATAACAGTGGGGAATTAATTTTACAACAGTATCAATGTTCCATAACAAATTAGTTTTATAACAGTATCAATGCTTCGTATCAAATTAGTTTTATAACAGTGTCAATGTTCCATAACAAATTAGTTTTATAACAGTATCAATGCTTCGTAACTAATTATTTTTTATCAAATTAGTTTTTATAACAGTGTCAATGTTCCATAAAAATTAGTTTTATAACAGTGTCAATGTTCCATAACAAATTAGTTTTATAACAGTATTAATGTCTTGTAAGAAATTAGTTTTATAACAGTATCAATGTTGCATAACAAAATAGTTTTTAACAAAATAATTGTTTCGTAACTAATTATTTTTATAACAGTGAAATTAATTTTACAACAGTATCAGTGTTCCATAACAAATTAGTTTTTATAACAGTATCAATGTATCTTCGTATGTTCCAAATTAGTTTTATAACAGTGTCAATGTTCCATAACAAATTAGTTTTATAACAGTATTAATGTCTTGTAAGAAATTAGTTTTATAACAGTATCAATGTTGCATAACAAATTAGTTTTATAACAGTATCAATGTTGCATAACAAATTAGTTTTATAACAGTGTCAATGTTCCATAACAAATTAGTTTTATAACAGTATTAATGTCTTGTAAGAAATTAGTTTTATAACAGTGTCAATGTTCCATAACAAATTAGTTTTATAACAGTATCAATGCTTCGTATCAAATTAGTTTTATAACAGTGTCAATGTTCCATAAAAATTAGTTTTATAACAGTGTCAATGTTCCATAACAAATTAGTTTTATAACAGTATTAATGTCTTGTAAGAAATTAGTTTTATAACAGTATCAATGTTGCATAACAAAATAGTTTTATAACAAAATAATTGTTTCGTAACTAATTATTTTTATAACAGTGGGAATTAATTTTACAACAGTATCAATGTTCCATAACAAATTAGTTTTATAACAGTATCAATGTTTCGTATCAAATTAGTTTTATAACAGTATCAATGTTCCATAACAAATTAGTTTTATAACAGTATTAATGTCTTGTAAGAAATTAGTTTTATAACAGTATCAATGTTGCATAACAAAATAGTTTTTATAACAAAATAATTGTTTCGTAACTAATTATTTTTATAACAGTGGGGAATTAATTTTACAACAGTATCAATGTTCCATAACAAATTAGTTTTATAACAGTATCAATGCTTCGTATCAAATTAGTTTTATAACAGTGTCAATGTTCCATAACAAATTAGTTTTATAACAGTATTAATGTCTTGTAAGAAATTAGTTTTATAACAGTATCAATGTTGCATAACAAAATAGTTTTATAACAAAATAATTGTTTCGTAACTAATTATTTTTATAACAAATTAATTTTACAACAGTATCAATGTTCCATAACAAATTAGTTTTATAACAGTATCAATGCTTTGTATCAAATTAGTTTTATAACAGTGTCAATGTTCCATAACAAATTAGTTTTATAACAGTATTAATGTCTTGTAAGAAATTAGTTTTATAACAGTATCAATGTTGCATAACAAATTAGTTTTATAACAGTATCAATGTTGCATAACAAATTAGTTTTATAACAGTGTCAATGTTCCATAACAAATTAGTTTTTAACAGTATTAATGTCTTGTAAGAAATTAGTTTTATAACAGTGTCAATGTTCCATAACAAATTGGTTTTTATAACAGTATCATTGCTTCGTATCAAATTAGTTTTATAACAGTGTCAATGTTCCATAAAAATTAGTTTTATAACAGTGTCAATGTTCCATAACAAATTAGTTTTACAACAGTATCAATGTTCCATAACAAATTAGTTTTATAACAGTATCAATGTTGCGTATCAAATTAGTTTTATAACAGTGTCAATGTTCCATAAAAATTAGTTTTATAACAGTGTCAATGTTCCATAACAAATTAGTTTTATAACAGTATTAATGTCTTGTAAGAAATTAGTTTTATAACAGTATCAATGTTGCATAACAAAATAGTTTTATAACAAAATAATTGTTTCGTAACTAATTATTTTTATAACAGTGGGGAATTAATTTTACAACAGTATCAATGTTCCATAACAAATTAGTTTTATAACAGTATCAATGCTTCGTATCAAATTAGTTTTATAACAGTGTCAATGTTCCATAACAAATTAGTTTTTATAACAGTATCAATGCTTCGTATCAAATTAGTTTTATAACAGTGTCAATGTTCCATAACAAATTAGTTTTATAACAGTATCAATGCTTCGTATCAAATTAGTTTTATAACAGTATCAATGTTGCATAACAAATTAGTTTTATAACAGTGTCAATGTTCCATAACAAATTAGTTTTATAACAGTATTAATGTCTTGTAAGAAATTAGTTTTATAACAGTATCAATGTTGCATAACAAAATAGTTTTATAAACAAAATAATTGTTTCGTAACTAATTATTTTTATAACAGTGGGGAATTAATTTTTACAACAGTATCAATGTTCCATAACAAATTAGTTTTATAACAGTATCAATGCTTCGTATCAAATTAGTTTTATAACAGTGTCAATGTTCCATAACAAATTAGTTTTATAACAGTATCAATGCTTCGTATCAAATTAGTTTTATAACAGTGTCAATGTTCCATAACAAATTAGTTTTATAACAGTATCAATGCTTCGTATCAAATTAGTTTTATAACAGTATCAATGTTGCATAACAAATTAGTTTTATAACAGTGTCAATGTTCCATAACAAATTAGTTTTATAACAGTATTAATGTCTTGTAAGAAATTAGTTTTTATAACAGTATCAATGTTGCATAACAAAATAGTTTTATAACAAAAAATAATTGTTTCGTAACTAATTATTTTTTATAACAGTGGGGAATTAATTTTACAACAGTATCAATGTTCCATAACAAATTAGTTTTATAACAGTATCAATGCTTCGTATCAAATTAGTTTTATAACAGTGTCAATGTTCCATAACAAATTAGTTTTATAACAGTATCAATGCTTCGTATCAAATTAGTTTTATAACAGTGTCAATGTTCCATAACAAATTAGTTTTATAACAGTATCAATGCTTCGTATCAAATTAGTTTTATAACAGTATCAATGTTGCATAACAAATTAGTTTTATAACAGTGTCAATGTTCCATAACAAATTAGTTTTATAACAGTATTAATGTCTTGTAAGAAATTAGTTTTATAACAGTATCAATGTTGCATAACAAAATAGTTTTATAACAAAATAATTGTTTCGTAACTAATTATTTTTATAACAGTGGGGAATTAATTTTACAACAGTATCAATGTTCCATAACAAATTAGTTTTATAACAGTATCAATGCTTCGTATCAAATTAGTTTTATAACAGTATCGATATTTCATAACAAACTAGTTTTATAACACTTTCAATGTTTCTAACAAATTAGTTATATAACACTGTCAGTATTCGTAATAACAAATTAGTTTGATAACTATCCATATTTCATAATAAATTGGTTTTAACTAAATTTTATAACATCCCTTTTTTTTATCCCTAAGGATGACCGTTAAAAATGTAGGTGTAAAGCAGTTGACCGCCCCTAGAGTACATCTTTAATAACGCTGAATCTGCTACATATCTGCCTTTCTAGTTCTTAATATAGAACAAATCAAACAAGTAAAGTATTTTTAAGAAACATCTTATAAAAAACTACGACAAAATAACATCTTATAATGGTCTAACACATATTGAAAATTTAAAACATATGCTAGTGATGCTGAATTCTTCATTTTACGATAATTTCAAAATGCAAAAGATTTAAGAAAAACAATTTAGTTCTTACAATAATTTAATTGTGAGTAAAACAAAGGATAAATATGCGAATATGTTGAGCCAGCCAGGATTCGAACAGGGAATCTCCTGATCCGTAGTCAGGCGTTGTGCCACTGTCCCACGTAGGTTTGAATGTCTCAGGTACTTTCATTCTACATGCGTCAAATTGCTCTTCATAAGTTAAAATAAAATCACTCATCCTGGCGATCCTAATCATGATGGGATAATAAACTTATCAAAATATTTTAGTGTCGTCGGTCCTTGATAAGTCTACAACGTTTAAATTAAATCTGATAGCTTAAAGTAGGGTAAAAATCGAGCCCAAAGAGTCAGTTACAAACAAAATACAGGTGAAACTAATAAAAGCGTATTAAAAAGCAAAGCCTCCTGATGCACAGCTTAAGAACTCTAAAAATAATGGAACTTATGCTCTGATTGTGGTATTAATCTAGATTTCGGCCTTTTCTAATAGTTATCATATTGAAAGTTGAAGTCCCATTTAAGAAGGTAATGCCATGACGGTTTCGTGTCCCGGCGGTATCATGGATGTTTGTAGTCCGGAGGATTGTGGTTCGAATCCACTTTAAAACCGTAGGTCCCGGTTTAATATGATCGTAGAGCTTTGTCCCCCATCATGCGACTATTCAATTTCACCCACATCATTCCCAAACTGTATAGGAGTAACTCGGTTCTAGGCATAGTGATGTGGTGTGTGTAGTAGTAGTAGTAACAGTGGTTCAGAATCCAAGTTAAACTGTACTTTAATTAGCCTAAAGTGTGCAAAAAAAAAAAAGAACCGCAGGATGACCAACCAAACCACACAATGGGTGGTCTCACTAATAGCATTTTATAATATTTTGAATATTTTTTTATTGGTACCTATATAACCTGAATACAGATTAAAAAAAAAACCCATATTGATTAAATATTCATTATTATTTTCTCAAAAGAAAACATATCGTTTTTTTTATCATTAATTGAATAAATATTATGAGTTCTTTCATTGAATCGATAAATGAATATTTACTTAATGCTTCCAGCGGCGCAAAATCCTTTTCGATTATCTCAAATCGAGATGTTATTTAGCATTTAATCGATCGGCAGTGCTTTGAAAAGCCCTCCTTATCGGAGTCCCATGCAAGAAGTCTCGATGATCAGTCGACCTTCTTGATAATAGTAACGAAAAATAAACAGGGGAATAAATGGCCGCTTGCTGGTTTCATGAGAAAATAACCCAATTATCTCATGTCGAAGATAACTCAATTTTGTGATAATGTGATGACGATCTTCATTATCGATCCCGGCAGGAATATCAATTACGTTCGCTTCGGAATGTATAAGATTTTTTTTTGGGGGGTGGGGGGGCATTGATTAATTCATCTGAGGGGGAGGGGTTGTACATGTGACAATAAAGCTTTCGTTTTTTGCATTAATCATTTCAGAGATTTTGGATAATAATCTCTATATAAAATGCTAAAGGTATAAATGTGTTTGTCTGTATTACTTGCAACTTTAAAATTAATTAATTATACCACTTAGGATTCAATTTTTTTTACTCTCTTGAGGCATTATTTTTTATTTGGTGTGTAACCGAAAACAATTTCCCAGAATTGTTTTTTAATTAAATAAACGTCGTAATTCTTTTTAATATGGTCAATCATTATTATAATACATAATCACAAATCGTAAAAAAATTAGTGTAGAATAGTATGTAAAAATGACAGTTTTGTACTACAATGAATTTCTTTGCTATGAAACAGTAATAAACAAGAAAGTAGTATTAATACTTCCTTAAAAATTAGTTTATAAACAGTATCAACGTTTCGTAACAAATTTGTTTTATAACGGTATTGATGCTTCTTAAACTAATTTTATAACAATATCAATTATTCGTAACAAATTAGTTTCATAACATCCCTTTCTTTTAATACGCTTTTATTAGTTTCACCTATATGTTCGTTTGTAACTGACTCTTTGGGCTCGATTTTGCCTTTACTTTTTAAGCGATCAGATTTAATTTAAACGTTGTAGACTTATCAAGGGCCAACGACACTAAAATATTTTGATAAGTTTATTATCTCATCATGATTAGGTCGCCAGGATTAGTGATTTTATTTTAACTTATAAAGAGCAATTTAACCCATGTTGAATGAAAGTACCTAAGACATTCAAATCTACGTGAGACAGTGACACAACGGATAGCGCGCCTGACTACGGATCAGGAGATTCCCTGTTCGAATCCTGGCTGGCTCGACATATTCTCATTTAGCCTTTGTTTTACTCACAATTAAATTATTGTAAGAACTATAGTTCCAGTCCTACGTACCGGGACCTCATTTAAATATTATAGTTTAAAAACACTAGAAAACATGCTTTTAGAGTTAATCAAACTAATAAATTAGATTTTTAAAAAAACTAAAAAAAACACGCTTTTAGAGTGAATCAAACTAAAAAGTAAAAAATAATTGCTAACATAAGAATAAAATTAGAGACGAGAAAATGAATGTCACTATTCTAAAAGCGAGGGGTGTTTTGCATGACATTTTTAAACTAACTCTGCATTTCGGAATGAAACTAGTGAAAAATTATAACGATTCATATCGAGCACCCAACGCTTGATTAACTCTAAAAGCGTGTTTTTTAGTTTTTTTAAACTATTAATTTATTGTTGTTGAACATCAGTGGACCTCATATTCCATCAATAATAAATAAGCGTATTCCATTGATCACACATCTATTCCTCCTCTATCATCAATCCTCGTATTACATTGATGATAGAATGGGTGATGAAAGGAGGACTTTATCTTCTTAAGTGGTACCTCAACTTTCAATATGATAACAGTTAGAAAAAGGCCAAAATCTCGACTAATACCACAATCAGTGCACAAGTTCCATTCTTTATGTTTAGACGAAATGTATTTTTAGGTGATGCATCAGTAGATTTGTCTTTTTGTAGTCGGACATCAATGAACCTCATATTCTATTGATGATCAATAGATGTATTCCATTGATGACACGTCTATTCATCATCAATTATCATTCCTCGTATTCCATTCATGATAGGGTGGGTGATGAAAAAAGGACATTACCTATTTAAGTGAAACTTCAACTTTCAATATGATAACTATTAGAAAAAGCTAAAATCTTGATTAATACTAAAATAATAAAAATAAATCTGGTATAAATTATATTTATGCTTAAATGAGGGGTGCATCAGTAAACTTTGCTTTTTTTTGTTAATATCAGTGGGTCTCATATTTCATTGATGATGAATGGACGTATTCCATTGATGAATAGAGAAGCCAATTCCACTTAAGAAGCCAATGGCCTTTTTTCAACATCCATTCTATCATCAATGGAATATGAAAATGATAATTGATGATGAGTAGACGTATCATCAATGGAATATGTCTACTCATCATCAATTATCAATTCTCGTATTCCTTGATGATAAAGTGGTTGATGAATGGAGGTCATTAACATCCAGGAAGTCTTTTAAGGGAACTATACTCATTGTATGGGAGAAAACTTCGGAAAACTTCCACCAGGCAAAACATACACTGCCACAATAGCCATGAAATCGTTTCCGAATGCAGTCACTGCAACACCGGAAATTAATTAAAAACATTTTTTTTTCTCTATTTTCAGCTATTTTAATTTCATTGCTTATATCATGTGATTTGCAAAAAAAAAAAAATTTTTGAAATCCACTCATCCATTTATAATTTATTTATCCCTGCATTCTCAGAACTGTTTCTCGATCAGTTGAAATCAATCCCACAGTTTGAAGTTTTTTTTTTCTACAAAAAAAAATATCTCGTATAACTCTGAGAAGCCCGTTCTTCACACGGGGGCTGTTATTACAGATTCGGCGTTGAGTGCAGACCCCGCCCTTTGCGAGGGCGGTTCAAACTCATTAAAGAAGTTCGTTTTTTTTTTTTTCTCTCCCAAAGAGTTGGCGACGCCCTGCTTATCTACGAAGCGCACACATTCAGAGTCATCATTAAGGTGTTTAAATCGGGAATTATCGGTGCTGCAACACCCAGCCAAGATTTACAGCACCTCCGGGACATCCCAGATACTGCAACATGGAGACTTGATGATTCCGTCCAGATAATTTTAGTATCTCTGGACATGATTTAAAAGTTCGCCCATCATGTTAACACACGTGCACGATTCTGATCTATATGCCAGCAAGGTGATTTTTTTAATAACTTCTAGCAAAGAAAATATAAACAATAATATACGTCATGGGCAATATGAAATGAAAAAGCAAAACTTTCATAAGAAATACCAGAAATAAATTAGTTTAAATTTTATGCCAAAACATTGAGTTGGCATAAAATTTCTTGCTCAACCCAACACTTTGTTGTCATTTTGAAACTAAAATTCAGAAAAAAAAAAATATAATATTTTAAAACTTTCTTCAAAATAGCATTATTATGTTTTAAATTTAGAGTTTATAAACATAGACACACATAAATATTGTTTCGTTGTTGCTTATCCCACTTGGTAGATAGCAATATCTAGACCAAGTCCAGGAACTCGTGTGGTTTCATGGAAGGAGCAGCAGCTTTTATTGTGATGGAGCATCCCTAATTAGAAGTCTGACTTGGCTCCGTATCATTGAAGAAGGATGGCAGTGCTTTCAGACAGGATTTAAAGGGGAACTACCACGCATTAGCGTATCGTATGGGAGAAAACCCGGAAAACACCGACCCTTTTTATTCACGATCATTTGCTCTCTTATAAATTACAAAAAATCTATATAGTCCTTGTTGTGACATCAACAATTGCAGTGCCTCAGAATGTTGGCATCATGGCGATTGCAGCGCCATCCTTTTTCTGTCAAAAAGTATACCGCCAAATTTGACTGTGGATCGCAGCATATGATTATTCTATTCCAAAACTATATTGGATACAAACATATTTTTATTAACCTATATACAATCCGTCAATTCCAGTTTCCCAACTCTTTGGGTCTAGTCTACGGCAATCACAAGTCTTAGAGTACTAATTTCAGAATATGAATCACATTTAAAGATTTATTGATTGGAAGAGGTTAAAGATCGAATTCCCTCCGTGAGATTTATCAAGTTAACTGTGGTTTACCACAGCTACGTGACCATGTAGCCCTTCTGCAATCCACAATGCGTCACTTATATTGGCGTCTCTAGGGTTAGATCGAGCGTAGTAAAATAATAGGGTCTCGTTAATTACTCATTACAAACTTTCGTAGTATGCGTACCTTCTAGAAGCCCGAATAAAGAATTGTATGCTCGCCTTATTCATACGAAAGGCTGCCAAGCCTGTAATTTAAGCTTTCTACAGGGTGATTCAACGCTTATGGGACAAACTTTTAGGTTTTTTTTTTTTGTCGCTTTACGGTCATCTTATGCACACTTTAGGCTAAACAGACCGAGACCTACAGTTTAAAGTGGTTTCCGAACCATTACAAACACCCATGGCACCGCCGGGGACTCGAACCCGAAACCTGTGGTACCGAGCGCCAGAGCGCTAGCCACTCGGCCATTCAGGCCCGACAAACTTTTAGAAGTGGTGCATCTTACTAAAGCATACCTTTTTTTTCCTTTTGCAGGGTAATGTAAGTTCAAGCGACGCGTTGAGGCATAAACACACTTTTAAACAAATTTCCAGAAACTATCGACTGGAATGGAAATTCCAGGAATGAATGTAAAAAAAATTTCTAGAAAACACTCGATAAAAATTTGTAAATCTGACGCATTCTGTGCAATTTTGCAAAGCAATTGAATCATGTACCTATTGAATACTTTCATTAATTTAAAGGGTTTTTTACTAAGTCTTTGCTTTCTACGAAATCAGCAATCTATTTCACTAAAAACAAGTAATATTAAAAAAAAAAAAATTTTAAAGTCAATTCCTACTTTTTTTCACTCTATTGCAGAAAGTCCTTTATAAATAATTTTCATTCATTTTTTTTAAGTTTATCTGTCGCTATCTATTGGTAGATATATGCAACTTAAATCTAAAAAAACTAAAATGAATTAATTAAATTTAATTCTTGAATTAATATTTGAAAAAACTGTATTAACATCCAGTGTCATCCACTACAAGTTAAAAAAAATGTATTTGAACTTGAGTGGATGAATAAAAAGTATTTTATGAACGATTGAAAATTTGAGCAAGATATATATAGAGAGAGTAGGAGCTAATAGAAGGAGGAATTGAAAAAGTTGGCTGTAGAGAAAATCAATGAACCCATGTGATATAAAATTTGCTAAGATAACATGTTACTGATGGTGAATATAAAAATTCAAACCAGAATTTGAAATAAGAAAATTTTACAGACAGTCCTTCATCCGTGAATATCATGTTCTTACCTATTCTTCCACTGCGGCCATCATTAGAATTGAATATTACCTTATTTTTAGATTAGAAACTGCATAAGAGGCTCATTTAATAGCAAACATAGCTTATCAACATTCTTCATCTATTTATTTCATCAAACTTTTCTACTATGCCGAATTCCTGAATGCTTCACATGTCCGGTGATAAGATCTGTTCCTTTTTTAATCCTATTGTTTTTCAGTGTATTTTCATATACCGGATACATAAGGAAATGGATATTCCTGTCTTCTGGACTATTTTAAAATTGTTGTTGTAAGAATATAAAGCAGATAGGACTTTCTCTCGCTGAAACCGATGGTAGTTTTATACATTATACTACTACTGTGTCCAAAAGTAAGACCAATTATTTAAAAAAAAAAAACTCTATATTTATTCTTCCAAATTTATTTCATCGCCGCGAAAGTAATCCCCTCGGACACAATGCACTTATGACAATTTTTTCAATCCTCAATGCATGCTGAAAAGTCATCGGCAGGGATGGCCTTCACGTTGAATCTCTTCAATCGACTCAAAAGGTGTCACGAAGTGGTCTATTGAGTATAGGGAATAGCCAGAAGTCGCACGGTGGGAATACGAGGGTTGTGGAACAACATGGGTTTCATTTTTGGCGAAAAAGTCACGAAGAATCAATGCAGTGTGAGTTGGCGCATTCAGTGTTTCCGGTACCAATCGAGATTTGATGAGTTTGAGACCCAGAATGGAATTGACCGATCCTTTTGAAATTCCAACATCATCAGCAATGCCTCTAATTGTAAATAGACTGTTTGCAAGCACCGAATATTTAATTTTTTTTTGACGTCAGCTTCGTCGGTTGAGGTTGAGGGTCGACCAAAGGGTTCTTCGTCTTCAACGTGTTCTCTGCCTTCTTTGAACTGTTTATACCACTTCTAAACATTGCTTTCCGATACAGGAAAGCTCAACGAAGGCCTTCTGCAACATTCTATACGTTTCCGCAAACAAAATTGAATGCAAAACTCAATGCATTCAGACATTTCAAAAATCACCGGAATCAGTTTTAGCGTCTCACAAAGCCGATCGTAACTCAAACACCAATGAATATTCTGACGTCAAATTACGAACAGATGTCAAGGACAGTGACATCAACCTAATAAATTCCGTAACCCCGGGAATTTTAAATTTAAAATTGGTCTTACTTTTGGACACAGTAGTTTATCCATAGGAAATATGTCGCACCCTAAAATTTTAGAATCATTGAATTGAGAAATGAGTTAGTGAATGCAAATAATGATGATAAAAATGTTGTGGACATGATTATTTAGAACTCATTAATGAGGAAATAGTTTTAATTATATAATTTAACATTAATTATGCAACCAATTTAAATGTGATTCATTACATTAAAGATAAAGTTTCCTTGAGTTATTTGACCTTGAAATTCCGTTGCGAACCAGATGTTCGCGTGACAAGCGCTCCGATTCGGTTTCGGGTGCTGTAGTGGTTAGGAATTCACTTTAAACTGTAGGTCCCGGTCTAATATGACTATAGAGTGTTGGACGTAGGCCTGACAACCCTACCTCGTAACAAGTAATATAAAAAAAAAAAATTAAAAGTCAATTTCTACTTTTTCTTCACTATATCGCAGAAAAGTTCTTCACAAATAAAGTTGAAATTTTCCTCTTACATCTGGTGTCATCTATTATTAGATGCATGCAACTTAAATCTAAAAAAAAAAATTAAATTAATTCATTAAATTTAAATAATGAATCAATATTTGAAAAGAACTGTATTAACATCAAATGTCATCCTCTTGTCAAAAAAAAAAATTTATTTGAACTTGAGTGGATGAATAACAAGTATTTCATTAACGATTGAAAATTTGAACAAGATATATATAGGGAGAGTGTGAACTAATAGTAGAATTTAAAAAAAGAAAACATCTATCACGAAATCTGCCAGTAGGCAGACGGTCTTGGCCCAGCACATGGCTGTTGCGCCAATGATAATGATGATGATGATGATAAAATTCCGTATCAGTCATTAGAGTAAATAATTAAAAAACGAATATAGTTATTATTTATGTTTTTATTCCCACTTGATAGATTGCAACATCTAGACCAAGTTCAAAAACTCTGGAAGGAAGGAAAGGGTGGGGGCAGCTTCTGTTGTGATTGAGCACCCGTAGGGAAAACCTGACTTGGGCTACGCGTCGATGGAGGACAGTGCATTCCAGGACTTTTAGGAAAACTACCCTAATTTGAGAAGAAAACCCGAGAAAAACTCCCACCATGTAGTCCGACAAACGAGGCAAGGTGATGAGCATTCCAAATGCTATGGAGCATATATATATATTTTTTTGAAACAGAGTCTACAACCTAGGACCCAGCAGATTGTACCTCAGCCACAATGCTCATCAGCGGCGAACGTTGCCGCCGAGCCACGAGTCCGGATTGTGTAATAGTTTTCATTACGTATACTAACATTAATTATACAATCAATTTAAATATGACTCTATGCATTAAAGGTAAGGTTTCTATGAATTATTTGACCTTGAAATTCCTTAGACGGTAGTTCCATCTTTATTAGAGTAATAATAAGGAAATCAAGGAAGTTATTAATAAGTTTCCTTATAAAAATGAGTGTAAATAAAGTTTTCCCTAAGAAAATTTTAGATAAATTTAGTCATGGAGGGATGACATTATATTACGCCAGCCCGACTAGTGACTCAGTGGCAACGCGAGGCCGCTGGTGAGCATTAGGGCTGAGGTTCCATCCGATGGAGGCTTTACTGTAAACACTGTTTTTAAAAAACGAGGAGACTCAATGGTGTTTGGGATATTCAACATCTTGAGCTGTTAGTCGGACTGCCTAGTGAGAGTTTCCCAAGGTTTCTCCCATACGATACACACATACTGGGTATTTCCCCTGAAAGTTCTCCCGGAAGGCACTGCCACACGGAGTCAAGTCAGACTTTCACTTACGGGTGCTTCATCACAACAGAAACTGCCCCCTTCCCTTCTTCCATGAGACCACACGTGTTCTTGGACTTGATTTAGATATTGCTGTCTACCAAGTAGGATAAGAAAAAAAAAAAAACATTACGACAACATTCATGATTTGATTTAAATTTTAGTAGCTTAAAAGTATTACAATATGAATTTCAAAACAAGATTTTTTTAAAGAAAATTGGCAGAATTTAAAATAATAAATAAGTGCAATTAAATCAAAACATTTAAAATATATAACAAATGAAGAAATAACATTCACAAAAAAGCTGAAAATTTTATTATAGAAATTTTTTTATAAATAACTTTCATGGGAAAAGATGCAAAATCTAGAATTGAATTAGAATTCTTTTTTTTTTTTCGATGTATACTTAAAATAAATTTACTTTTCATAATCAATTATCTATAAAAATGATTAATAAGCATTTTAACTTTCCAGTTTTGTGTAAAATTAAATTTTTTTTTTTTGCTCTGTAAAAATTTATCTAAATCGTGAGTTAAAATAATAAATATTTTAAAATTTTCAATGTTAAAATAACACTGCAGTTTGTTGAAAAAGCTGGGTTTTTTTTTCCTAATTTATTCTAAAACTTGAAAGAAAAAAAAAATAATATATAGCTTCAAGAAAACATCATGTTAAAAGTATAAAATATAATTTACTAGTTATTTAGATTTTATGCCTAAAAGGTCATTAAAAATTAGAATTGAAGCTTTTAAATAAATTATCTTTTTTTTTTTACGATGTGCAATTATAGTTTTATCATTATTTATATTATTATTTTATTTTCAGAATTCTTTAGATTTTAAAAACACATTTTTTTTTAAATCTTGTTTAATTGCTTTTTAGTATTTAAAGTTTAAAAGAAGAGAAAGATAATCTTTAATTTTTAAAATTTGTGTTATTCTATTTCATAAAAAAAAAAAAATAAATTATTATTTATACAATTCTTATATTTATACATTTCTATTCTATTCTTATGAATTTCTATTTTTTATTGTTAATACCTATACAAGTCTCATATTTATACATTTCCATTCTGTTAGTAGATGTTTATATTTTTTTCTAAATTATTGTGCAGGTCTCATATTTATACTTTTCTATTCCGTTATTAGTTATTTTTATTTTTTATTAGTTATTAGTTCTGTTATTAGTTATTTTTATTTTTATTCTAAGCAGTACAGGTCTCATATTCGTACTTTTATTCTGTTATTAGATTTTTTTTTTTTTTATTGTTAATACCTATACAAGTCTCATACTTATTCATTTCTATTCTATTATTAGACATTTCTATTTTTTGTTCTTAATACCTATACAGGTCTCGTATTTATATACAATATTATAATCTACATTATGGCAACAATGTGATAGCGGCATGTAATACGAACATTCTTGTGTTTTATTATTACTGCAACAATATAATGATAACATATAAAAAGCATCCCTGTTAATATAATAGCAGCAATATGCTAGCGATATATAATCCAGGCACCCCTATCCTATATTTTGGTAACAATGATGGCTACATACAATCCAGGCACCTGGCTACATACAATCCAGGCACCTGGCTACATACAATCCAGGCACCTCTGTGCTACATTATGACAACAATATGCTGGCAACATATCCTAGAAACATACTTGTGCTTTTTAAAATAGTAGTAATATAATGTTAACATATAAAAGCATCTCTTTATTATATTATGGCAACAACATGATTGCAACACAGACACCCTTTTGTTATATTATGGCAACAATATGATAGCGACATATAATCCAGGCACCTTGTGCTATCTTATGACAACAATATAATGACGACATATATTTCAAGTATTCCTCTGTTATATTATGGTAACAACAAGATGCCTGACTCGTTGTTCAATGACAAAGTGTGCAGCTAGGAGGGCCTTGGTTCGAATCCACTGACGACAATATTGTAGTCACTGCTTTCAGAAACGAGGAGATCCGATAGCGATTGGAACAATGCGCGTAAAGCTTTCTCACATCTATAGTCAGATTATCTTGTGGGAGTTTTCCGGCTTCCTCAGAAACGACCGGATCTCATATGTGGGCATTTTTCCCTAAAAGTCCTACAGGAAGACACTGTCATCTCCTCAAAACCCGTCAGTGGGCTGTTCGTGGTAAACTTAAGTCCACCGATTTTCCATTCTACAACTCGGAAAGGTGAGGAGATTACATAGCCCTTGGTACAAGGATGAAATGTAGAGAAAAATATAAGAAAGTAACAATATGATGGCGATATGTAATTGTTATATGGCATCCCTATGCTATATTATAGTTACAGCAAACATGTGTCTAATCCTCAGGGATGGACATCCTATGAGTATCTACTCATGGATGGAAGTGAAGATGATTGTTGTGATGGAGCACCAGGAGGTAGAAGTCTGACATAGCACCGTGACTCTCTACAGACATATGAGACCGGGATCTACGGCTTAAAATGAATTCCGAATCGCTACAAACACCTATGGCAGCACCTGGTCTCGAATCAGATGCCTGTGGCACCGAGTGCCACAGCGCTAGACACTCAGCCCTTCAGGCCCACAGCAAACATTGCAATTATAAAATGAACAATCTGAAAACGTCTCACACGAGATGGTTTTTTTTTTTTTGTTCTATTAGCTCACACTTCCCCTATATATATTAGCTCAATCATTCATAAAATACTTTTTATTCATCCACTCACGTTCAAATACATTTTTTGAACTTGTAGTGGATGACATTTGACGTTAATACAGTTTCTTCAAATATTAATTCATTAATTTTAGGTTTTTTTTTTTTTTTAGATTTAAGTTGCATGTATGTAATAATAGATGACGCCAGGTGAAGTTAAAAAAGTGAGTGAAAATTATTTATAAAGGACTTTCTGCAATATAGTGAAAAAGGTAGGAATTGACTTTAAAAAAAATATTTTTTATATTACTTGTTCTTGTTAATAAAATAAAGGGGTCCCATAAAAAACCATAAAGATCTTGAAGAATCGACACTGTTAAAAATTTTTGAATGAACCCTAACCTAACTAGTTTCAATTAACGAACATCACCACAACTGGCATTCTAATCATTCTGCAATTGCACAGAAATACAAGATCACTTTTCAAATGTCACGATGCTTTTTTTTATTTATTTAAAAGAAACCTCTTGCCACACAGCGAGCCTTTTCATCCGTTTACCAAACCAGGAAGCCATCGCCTGCATACGAATCGCCTCCTAATTAATAACTCTCGCCTATTTTAAGAACCATTCATATGCTGGTGGAAAGGGCACCAACTAGATTTCATGTTTCCAGAGCATGTTTGGCTTTGTACAAATACTACATAGTTTACACTGGGAAAGTTCGAAGCCTGTTTGTTTTGCAGTCGTAGACCGTCATGAAACTCTGGATACATTTTTATGTGAATATTTAAGTAAAAAATTTTATGTGCTGCTGTTATGATAAATATGTAGCAGTCACTTTTATTATGTATTTAGCATTTATATTCTATATAAATTGTTATATAACATTTTTACAGAAATTTAACGGAACTTTATATAAAACAAGGTATCAAAACATTTGTTTACAAAAAATAAATGTGATTCTGTAAAATTTAGAGATCAGGTGATTGTTAATATATCTGTGTACGTATTGATATTTATTAATATTAAAAAAAAATTGTAAAACATAGCATATTTCAGTTAATGCATTAAATAAAAAGAAATCTTTACTGGGTGTTAAATATTGCTGGGAAATATTTTAAGAAAATATTTGCTTAAAATATTGCTGAGTAAATATTTTTTAAAAATATCTGCATTAAATATTGCTAGAAAATATTTTAAGAAAATGTTTGTGTTAAATATTGCTAGAAAATATTTTTTTAAATATATGTGTCAAATATTGCTAAAAAAATATTTTACCGTGGGTGTTAAATATTGTTTTAAAATATTTTACTGTGCGTTAAATATTGCTATAAATATTTTAAGAAAATGTTTGTGTTAAATACTGCTAGATCTATCAAAAAACATCGATATTTGTGGAAATAATATAAAATAGTGAATTGACATTTGTTTCATTGAAATACGAAATGATTATAAATCATTGAATCAATCAATTTCTTGCATTTCATCTTCGATTATTCATCTTCAATAAAATCTCATGATAGGCATCGACTCGGTTCTGTTATGATAAATTGATGACAATTCCGTTATATATTTATATAACGGTAATATTTGTTCGGTGAGTTATGTAGGAAGTAGATATCGAAGAAAACCTTTTCATGGTCAAGTTTAAACATGTGGCGAATATTGATCGATTGCAATAATGTTTTTGTTTAAATAAATTAATAGTTTAAAAACTGAAAAACACGCTTTTAGAGTTAATGAAACAAAAAAAGTAAAAAATAATTGTTAACATAAGAATAAAATTACTGACGAAAAAATGAATGTCACAGTTCTAAAAGCGCAAACAATGACTTTTGACCACATCATAGTGCCTAGAGCTGAGTTGCCCACTTTACAGTTTTGGGAATGATATGGGCGAGAAGTCTGATTGGACTCTGTGACGCTCTACTGTCATATGAGACCGGGACCTACGGTTTAAAGTGGAAATTCTTGCAATCGTTTGACAATCGTTGCCATAAGTGCATCGTGTCCGGTGGGGATTGCTTTGTAGGCGATGAAATAAATTTTTAAAAATAAATAGTTTTTGAAAAAATAAAAATTAATCTTACTTTTTGGGCACAATAGTAAAAAAAGGTTGTCAGACCTACGCCCAACAGTCATGTTAAACAGGGATCTACAGTTTAAAGTGGATTCAAAAACACTACGAAAATCCATGCTATGGACTCGAACACGAAACTTGCCAGTCACTCGGCCATCAGGTCCCTAGAGCAATTTTACCTTATTTAAATTAAATTATATAATTATTATCACTTGAGTGAAATTTAAATAAATGTGTATAAAAAAGGCTAATGAAAAAAATTAAAATTATTATGTATAAAAAAGCTCGTGAAAAAATTAAAAATAAAATAAATAAGAAACATTGAAAATAGGTCAAGGAAACGAAATAATGATAATGGTCAATACATATTGATCAAGGAAACGAAATAAGGATAACGTAAATGACAAAAGTGATCAAGGAAACGAAATAATGATCACGAACATGACAAAAGTGATCAAGGAAACGAACTATTGATAACGGACAAGATAAAAGGGTCAAGGAAACGAAATGATACCAGATAGGCAGACGTGATAAAGGAAACGAAATGATAACAGATAGACAAAAGTGATCAAAGAAACGAAATAATGATAACGAGCAAGACAGTGATCAAGGAAACTAATGATCACGGACAAGACAAAAGTGATCAAGGAAACGAATTAATGATGACGGGCAAGATAAAATTGATCAAGGAAACGAAATAACGGACAAGACAAAAGCGACCAAGGAAACGAACTGATGATAAAGAACAAGATAAAAGTGATCAAGGAAACGAAATGATAACGGACAAGACAAAAGTGATCAAGGAAACGAACTAATGATAACGGACAAAGTGAACAAGGAAACGAAATATTGGTCACGGACAGGGCAAAAGTGATCAAGGAAATGAAATAATGATCACGGGAACGAAAGTGATCAAAGAAACGAAATAATGATCACATACAAGACAAAAGTGATGAAGGGAACGAAAAACCCCACTACCCAAAACGATTCCCAATTTTATGAGTAAAAAGAAGAATTTAAAAGAAAAAAAAAATCATCCCTCATGCTAAGAACTAGATCCTTCGATTTCACTCAACCCCGCCTACTCTAACCTACAATTATGTTGCAGTTTTTAGCAGACCCTCGATGCGTCTCATATAAAAAAGAGAGATAGACAGTTTTTTTTCTATCTTCTCCCCCAACGAAAGTCGCTCAAGTATCTTCTTTTTTTTTCTTTCTCTCTGAAGGTCTAAAAGCTAACGAGCTCCAGTTCCGAGCGAGGCGGGCTCTTCACTCGGGCTAACGATTAGACGTATGTGTACGTGTTTCATGAATGGAAAAGAATTTACGAGCATCAGGCATAAAAATCGTCTGATCCACCCCCCCGCCTTTCTTCGTAAGTGATGTCACCCCCCATCCCCCTGCAGGCACTTCTCCCGATTAATTTTTGATTTCTTTTTCAAGGTGGGGTTTGTGTTTGCGCATCAAGTCGTTTGGGAGAACTAGGAAAGGTAGGGGCATGGAAAGGTAGGAGGACTTAGATCTCGCATTACGCTGGGTTTTTTTATTGTTGTTGATGGAAAAAAAGATGGTTCTTTATAAAATTTAGTTTTAGGATGAATCTAAGGGCTATTTTTTTTTTTTCTGCAGTAGTTTTAGCATCGTGAAATATGTTGCATGTGCTTAGAGTTGTTTTTGTAGTTGTTGAATTTTGGATGGTTTTTACTTTTTCAATTCCTTCTATTAGCTCACACTCTCCTATATATATATCTTGTTCAAATTGTCAATCGTTCATAAAATACTTTTTATTCATCCACTCAAGTTCAAATACATTTTTTTGCAACTTATAGTGGATGACACTTGATGTTAATGTAGTTTTTCAAATATTAATTCATTCATTAAATTTAATTAATTAATTAATTTTAGTTTTTTTACATTTAAGTTGCATGTATCTAACAATAGATGGCGTCAGATGTACGATTAAAATTTCAACTTTATTTGTAAAAAGACTTTTCTGCAATATAGGGGAAAAAATAGTAGGAATTGACTAAAAATTTTTTTTTTTATATTAGTTGTTTCTTATAATAGTTTGAATCTTGATTTAAAACAAAAAGACCTGTATGAAGCCTCGAAAATTTGTTGCAAAAATTTTCAAATAAAGAATTCCAACATAAGCGAAAACAAACACATTTACTGGAAAAAATCCTAATACTTAGTGTTATTAAATGTTTGATTTAAAAGTTTGATTTGTCGCTCTACGGTCATTTTACACTCATATCCATAAATTAAGGATAATTCAGAATCACACAGAAATTGAACTCTAAAATAAAAATTTCACCTGTAGAATTATCACACACATCTTGAAGAAGAATATACAAATTACAGGAAACCACCAGATGGCGCGGATAGTACAATGACGAGAGTATAAGAGAGCGGTATATAAGGAATGATGGCAGAGAAGTAAAATTGTTCAAAAGCGCTTTAAAAGCCTTTCAGTGCAATAACCGCATAGTTATGGCACAAAGGAAGCATTTGGATGATTTTTTACGTGGTAGAATTATCGGACGACTGGAATGTGGACGTACCCAGCTGGAAGTATCCGAGGAACTCGGAATCGCCCAGAGTGTCATCTCCAGGCTTTGGCAACGATTCCAAGATGATGGTAATGTGAGTAGATGTTACAGCACAGGTCGCCCCCGAGTTGCAACGCCGAATGAGGACCGGTATTTAGCGGTTACTGCCAAAAGAAACAGACGGAGCATAGCATCAGACCTGTCTCGTCAGCTCTCTTCGGCTACCGGTACGACAGTTTCAAGGCAGACCGTGTACAGACGCTTAGGGCACATTGGTCTATATGCTCGTAGGCCTGTCAGATGTGTTGTACTTACCGCAACTCACTGTCGCCTGCGATTAACCTGGAGTAGAGAGCATGCATTGTGGACACCGCAACAGTGGTCTGGTGTGATGTTTTCCGACGAATCCAGGTTTAGTTTGCAGTCTGATTCTCGCCGGACTTTCACATGGAGAGCGCCAGGTACCCGTTACCATCAAGAGAACGCCATTGAACGACACCGTTACGGTGGTGCAGGATGGCTCGTTTGGGAGGAATTATTCTTGGTTCCAGAACTGACCTGCATGTTCAGAGAGTGTAACGATGACAGGCCACATCTATCGGGATGTCATTCTGGAACAACATGTACGTTTGTTTCGGGGCGCCATGGGTGCTGAATTTCTGTTTATGGATGACAACGCCCGTCCTCACCGTGCAAACATTGTAGACGAATGCCTTCAATTGGAGGATATCACCCGTATGGATTGGCCAGCATACTCACAGGACTTGAATCCAATAGAGCATGTGTGGGATATGCTTGGCCGACGAATTGCAGCCCGTCAACCCCCTCCCACCTGTCAACCGGAACTTCGGAGGGCATTGCTTGATGAGTGGTGTAATATTCCCCAAGATCAGATTGATAACTTGATACTCAGCATGCCTAGGCGTTGTAAGGCCTGTATTGCATCGTCCGGGAGACATACTCCATATTAACCATCATACTAACCATGTTATACTGTTTTTTGTAAATAGGTTCTTTTTTGAGATTTGCTCCAGGGAGTAAAAATCGCAATTTTTATTAATTATGTCAAACATATAGCATCTTTTTTGCTCTTTACCTTTTGTTTAATAAATAGACTTTACAAATAAGTCAAATTTGTTTTACTTCTGTCTCTCTTTCTTTGCCCGAACTTCATTATCCTTAATTTATGGACATGAGTGTATGAACACTTAGGCAAATTAGGCTAGAGTTGTTTTATAGTTGTTGAATTTTGGATGGTTTCACTTTTTTTTTTATATTTTGATTTCGAGTTAAAAAAAAAAGTTGAAGTTGAATATGTTTGATATGTTTTGAATATGTTTGCAAAAATATTAAAAAGTTGAAAAGTTGAATATGTTTGCAAAAATATTAAAAATAAAGAAGCCTTCATTTAAAAAAAACAAATACAATCACTGAAAAAAATTTTAATATTTAGAGTTATTAGATGTGTAACATGGCAAAAGCTTTAAAACTGAATCGTAATATTTAAAAAAAACGGACATTTCTTTCTTCATTGGTGCAACAACTCCATGGCAGGCCAAGGCCGTCTACCTACTGGGAGATTTCAAGACAGATATTTTTCTTTTTAACGGAGTAGGGTTGTCAGACCTACACTCGACAGTCATATTAAACCGTGTTGGGTTCAACCACACGCCCGCCATTGCCTAAACTACTCTTACCTAACGTTTTTATATTTTTCGCATTTCATATTCCTCCTTTTTCAATTTTTGATATTTAGTTCTGTTCTTGTAGGAATTTTCCCCATTGTTCAGCTTCTGTACCTCCAAAAGTGAATTATGCTAAATTTTTCCGCCTCCATCGTGCGTCCTTTCCTTTCACCCACATCATTTCCAAACTGTATAGGGGCAACTCAGCTCTAGGCCTGGTTTTGTTATGGTGTGGTGTGGTGTGGTGTGGTGTGGTGTGGTGTAGTAGTAGTAGTCATATTAAACCGGTATCTACAGCTTAAAGTGGATTCCATGCTATGGACTTGAACCCGAAATCTATGGCAACGAGGACCAGAACGCTAATCACTGTTTCTTTTTCCAAGGTGGGGTTTATGTTTGCGCATCAAGTCGTTTCGGAGAGCTAGGAGAAAGGTAGGGGCATGGAAAGGTAGGAGGATTTAGATCTCGAATTACGCTGGTTTTTTATTTTTTTTTTTTTATTGTTGTTGATGGAAAAAAAGATGGTTCTTAGTTTTATGATGAATCTAAGGGGTATTTTTTTCTATAGTAGTTTTTAGTATCGTGAAATATGTGGCATGTGCTTAGAGTGGTTGAATTTTGGATGGTTTTGAAATTTTTTTCTTATAATATTTTGAATTTTGAGTAATATAAACTACAACGAAAAAACCTGTCTGAAGACTGGAAAGATTTGATGCAAAAATATTCAAATAAAGAAGCCCTTCATTTGCGAAAACAAATACAATTACTGAAAAAAAATCCTAATATTTAGAATTATTTGATGCGCGCAACATACAAAAGTTTGATATAATCACATCATACGACATTTCTATCAACCAGACATAACATGTCTGCTCAGAGTTCAAATTTTGATAATTTTTTTAGATAATTTTAGTAATAATAGTTAGATAATTTTTTTGTTATTGTTTTTAATTATTCGTCCTGATTATTTATAAAGAAGAAAACGCGATACAACAATTCTTAATCACTACGTTGGGGAAGATTAAAGTTGATAAAAATGTTTTTTTGTGTCTTAAATTCTTTTTTGATATTTTTATATCAATTTATAAATAGTTTCAGAATAGGATCTGTAAATGATTAACTAATATTAGTAATCTCAGTTTTATAATTTCTTTAAGGAAAACAAAAAGTTTTTTTTTCTTAAAATTATGTAATTCAACAGTTTTAAAACTTCAAAACAAATTCATTTTCTTTATTCCTTTCGACTGCTTTCATTTGTAACATTTAATAATTTTTACGTATATTTTAGGCTTTAAAATTACTATCAATTAATCTCTAAATATAAAAAATTTAATTTGAAAAAAATCCTACAAATGAGCTATTCGTTCTTTCATATAAACATTACTTTTCTGATAGTGTTGATCCTCAATATTTATTTACACCATTTTTTCTTTCTAATGCAGCTGGCAAACACTTAGACAGCTTGGTCTTGGATGCCTTAAGGCAAGCGCTGCACAGACGTTACTCACTTTGCATTACCCAGGGGCGCGTGTAACTTGAAGATAAGACCACGGACGCAGAGTAACAATGCCCCCGCAACGCTCTACGATCCTATTAGACCGGGACTTACGGTTAAAGTGGATTCGAACCACTACAAGCATCCATGGCACCGCCAGGATTCGAACCCGAAACCTATGGTACCGAGCGCCAGAGCGCTAGCCAGTCGGCCATTCAGGCCCTTATTTTACACCATAAAAAAACAGAAAAATCTAATCACAAAGTCTGCCTTTATCTCCACTGGCCCAAAGTCTGTCTTACAGTTTCTTAATAAAGATTTCTCAAGTATGATCTTGAACATTATATCTCTTTTAGAACAAATCCATTGCTTGCGCAGAATATGTATCCTGCAATGGATACACATGTGCATTTAGAATTGAATGAAATGGCAGATTCTTTTTGGCGAAGAATGCCAGAAGTCTGAATCAAATTGCTATTCCAACTTTCCTTGCAGATGCAATTGTTTTGACAAAATCTAAACCTTCTGTAATTTCTTCCAAGATCAAAACTAAATACCAAATTACAACTCTCAATGTCGACAGAAAATAAGCTACTACTCTCTCAAGATTAGGATGAGGCACCACAAAAATATGAAAATTTCTGCTGAAGGCCTTAAAAATACCAAAAATGTGGCAACTGCTCTGATATCGAGCTTACTCCTCATCTTGTCTTTGATACCCCAGCTGTTGCAGCCGCCATACATTAGAGAGTTTTTTGCATACCGTATTTTTGATGTCCGTTAGCTTTTTTCCCTTAGCGTGCATGCTCATAGGAAACTGCGCATGCGTATGTGTAATAATGTTTCCTGCACGGTATGCAAAAACTCTCTATTGTCTAGACCATCCCTCGGAAGAGGATTTATACTCCGAGCAGGCACGGTATGCAAAAACTCTCTATTGTCTAGACCAGGGGCCTCCAAACTACGGCCGCGGGCCAAATCCGCCCGCGGATAGAATTTTCATTTGCCAGTCCGAGGCAAATTAAAAGAAATATATATTTATACATTATATATCCATCTCCTTTTCTACTTTGATTAAACATTATTTTTTTCTTCCTTTTTTCAAAGGACTGATGATCTTTCACTTTCTCTATTTGGATATTTTTACCATGCCTTTCAACGAAAATTGTGAAGTAGTGAGCTCAGATTGGCAGGATGAATGAATTGAGTTACATTCTAACAATCATCTCAAGCAGTTGTTTCTAAATATGCCAAAGTTAGAGTTTTACAAATCATTATCGAAAGTAGGTTTTCCCAAATTCATATCTCATGGTCAGTTTGCTTCATCTGATATATGTAGCAAGTGTTTTCAACTATGAATCTTGGAAAGAATTATTTTTAGAAAGTAGACTGACAGATGAGCATTTGTGATTCCTTATAGTGAGGTTCGAACTTGAGAACCTCACTGTAAGGAACTTTTTAAAAATGAAATCTCGATTTCATTGCTCATTAACATATATTTTGAAATTGTAATACATGTATATTGTTTTTAAAATGTTAGCAAAATTTTTCTTGGTCAGCCAACATTTTTTTTTTTTTTTTTTCAATTTTTGGCCCGCGTCCGAAAAGTTTGGAGACCCTGGTCTAGACCATTCCTAGGAAGAGGATTTATACTCCGAGCTAGCAATCAACATAGCCAACATTATTCGGGAGGCACCAGCACGATATTTGATTTTCTTGTACTCTTCACGGCATACGACAACAACAAAACAAAAATGTAATAAAATTAAATTGCAGATTAATAAGAAAAATAACAAAGAATTGCTCCAAAAATCGTTTATAATGAGAATTCTTGAATAACATGCTGGCATTAAGGAAAAAAAAAAAAAAGTCAATTTGGACTTTTGAAAAAATATAATAATCTCAAACACATGAATACCTATTTTTATTCTGCCTGGTCCGATAAATAATCGATTATCGAGTAATAATAATAATAATAATAATATTGAATTATAATAATCGATTAATTCGTCCCGTCCAATATGCAAATGCAGGGCAGTTATTCTAAGAAGCCTTTCAGGCATTCTTCTGTAAATGTGTTCTTTATATTGATTAGTATTTTTGTTTCAAACAGGATTAAAAGATAATTTATAGCTGTAAATATGAATAAATCGCTGTTTGACTATATTTTTATTTTCCCTTTGTAAAATAAAGATCATGTAAAATTTTAAATATTTCATCTTGTAATTAAGAAAAAAAGTTTTTTTTTTTAAATGTTTCTTCTGAAATAATCAAATTTACAACAAAACCAATTTATGGGTAGTTAGAAATCTAAAATTACTTTCTTATTAAATTTTGAAATAAGAGAAACAAAGTTAATTTATTTTGAAATCTTTAATACCGTATGGAATCTAAAATATGAAACACGTTTTTTCTTTTTCATAAGTTGTTTGACATTTAAAGATTTCTTTTATTTAATGCATTAACTGAAATATGCTATGTTTTTTTTTTTAATATTAATAAATATCAAAATATAACAATCACCTGATCTCTAAATTTTACAGAATCACGTTTATTTCTTGTAAGCAAATGATTTTGATACCTTGTTTTTATATAAAGTTCTGTTAAATTTCTGTAAAATGTTATATAAAATTTATATAAATGCTAATTACATAATAAAAAAGTGACTGCTACATATTTATTATTATTATTGGATATAAATCAAAACGTTGTTTTGCTATATTAGATTTAGATGAAAAAAATTACATGATTAACTATATATATAAAGGAAATAAAATTATACATATTCCCCATTTTATTATAGATCATTCGTGGAAAATCCGAAATCTATACGAAGTTAAAAAGGTTAATTCCGGTTGTAAATGGAAAATCCTTTTACGATCTGCCATAAAAAATCCCGATGATCAGAAGAAACAGCCTCCGCTATTACATGCCAGTTGTAAATTTTCCCCTCTTTTCCCTACCACTTTCTAGACAGTGTTTTTATGGACCCGGCTACATAAAAATCGTTTTCTCGCATTAGATTGGCCGAGCCCTGATTTTCACTTTGGGGCAGCTGCAGAAATAAGAGTACTCAGCATACTAGTTCATACTATTATGCCCAGAAAAAAGTAAGATCAATTTTTACTCAATTTTACTCTCACACTCTCCGTATATATATCTTGTTCAAATTTTTAATCTTTCATAAAATACTTTTATTCATCCACTCAAGTTCAAATACATTTTTTGAACTTGTAGTGGATGACATTTTGATGTTGATACAGTATTTTTAAATATTAATTCAGTAATTAAATTTGATTAATTATTGTTTTTTTGGGATTTAAGTTGCATGTATCTAATAATAGATGGCGCCAGATGCAAGAGGAAAATTTCAACTTTATTTGTAAAGGACTTTTATGAAATATACCGAAAAAAAATTGGAATTAACTTTAAAAATTTTTTTATATTACTTGTTTTTTTCTAAAATTCTTCATTTTAGAAAAAAAGCAAGTAAAATTATTTTATTTCAAATTTATTTCATCGCCTTCAAAGTAATCCTCCGGTCACAATGGTCTTATACGCCAACTTTTTTTCCAATCTTCAATGCATGCTAAAGAAGTCACAGGCAGGATGGCTTCAAGGCGCGGGCGATTCACGTTGAATCTCTTCAATCGACTCAAAACGGGTACCCGAGTGGTCTTTTGAGTTTAGAGAATAGCCAGAAGTCTCACGGGTGAATATGGTGGTTGTGAAAAGATATGGGTTTCATTTTTGGTGAAAAGTCACGAAGAATGAACGCTGTGTGATCTGGCGCATTCAGTGTTTTCGATACTAATCGAGATTTCACGCGTCTTCGTCGGCAAAATGGAATTGACCGATCCTTTTGAAATTCCAACATCATCAGCAAGATCTCTAATAGTAAATCGACGGTTTGCAAGCACCGAATCTTTAATTTTTGGACGTGAGCTTTCGTCAGTTGAGGTTGATGGTCGACCAGAAGGCTCTTCGTCTTCAACGCGATCTCTGCCTTGACTTTGACCACTTGTAAATATTTATTTCCGATATGGGGAATGCTCACCGAATGCTTCTGGAACATTCTACGTTTCCGCAAACGTTTTTCAAAAGCGCCGAAATCAGTTTTGGCGTCTCAAAGCTGAGCGTAACTCAAACACTAACGAATATTTTGGCGGACAGTGCCAGCAACCTAAAACAGAAAAAAAGTTGAAATTCCATAAGCCTCGGGAATTTTAAATTGAAAAAATTGGTCTTACGCTTTGGACACAATAGTACATAAAATAAAACATTAATAGAATATGTTTTGTGTTTTTTTAATGGTAACGTTCGAATCGAAAATCTTACAACGCTAACACGTCCTTCTAAAAATATCACATTGAGCTACTTATTTTGTCCGATTTTTTGTGTATGGCAACTTTAAACTTATTAATTATCGTTCTATTTTTTTTCTTTTTTTGAAATGTAATTTATTTATTTTATTATTTTTTTTGCGGTTCTATTTTTAATATTTGAAATCAGTAATAAAGTTTTGATTTTTTTTTTTTCTAGACAGATTATTTATTCATGAGCAATATACGAAACTAAATGCAGGTGTACGAATCTAATCCATGAGCAACTAAATTGACGTCGAAGTAAGTCATGAATATTGCAAAGAATATATTTAAATAAATTCACACAAAAAAAAATAATAACAACATGAGTTTCCAACAATAAAAACTTGTTTATTATTTCATCTCGTATATCCTTTTACTAATCTTGTTATTTATGTTTGATTTAATTTGATATATAATTCCATTTAACAACATTTAAGTACAAGATTGGGGAAGGAAAAATTTTTCGAGATAATATTCAATGATTTTTTTGGTTACACAACAGAATTGCATTTTAACTTTTGTATTGAAGCTTATTACTTTTATATTGCTCTTTCTACATGCAAACAAAGCAGTTACAAAAAGTACACAATAGAATTAATTGCATATTACAGTTTTAAATCATCAATTAAATACATGTATTACAATACATACAATTCTCTAAATAATGTTTTTAAAATTTCACTCATTATATCACCTCTATTATTTTCTTCTTTCAAAAATCTTTAATTTACATTTTTTTTTAGACTTTAAATTAAGAAATAAACTGCTTAAAGTTCTGGCATCTTTGGCTATTAAAACGTAACATTTGGCTCTTTTGGCTATTAAAACGTAACATCTAACGCCTTTGGCTACTAAATTGTAATATCTGGCGCCTTTGATTATTAAATTGTAACATTTGGCGCCTTTGGCTATTAAATAACATTTAACGCCTTTGATTACTAAATTGTTACATTTGGCTATGACATTGTAACATTTGGCGCCTTTGGATAGTAAACTGTAGCATTAGCATTCTCTCCTTGGCGAGGGATTGGCATAAATGCGTTGAGAAGAATGTAGAGGAAGTTAGTTGAGGGTGTATTTTTTACTATGGTAGGAATGAGTGCTGCTGTGGTTTGAATTAATATTTAAATTAAAAATTTGTTAAAATTGTCAAAATTAAAATAACTAAGTTAAGTTAATTAAGTTAAACTAATTTTTCTCATAAAATATATTGCTATTGTTTTCGAGAGCGGAGTTTTCGTCTCCTTGACCCTTTTCACTGAAATCTATTTTTTTTTAATTTCTTTCACGAGCTTTTATGCATAATTTTTTATATTTTTTGTTATTAATAATCGCCCTGATTATTTATGACGAAGGCACATTGCAGCTCGACAAACTCACTTTTAATTTAAATTAGGAATAAAAGTGCCATAATAAGTAATCTTATCTAAAATATAAATAATTTATGAAGTTTTTTTCTAATCTTCCATTCCAATACGTTATACCAAAAATTTATTCCAAGCTTATATTGTTTTTAAACATTTTCAAATGCTGACTACATTAACCTGAGGACAGTCGTCACTAGAACAGCAGAAACGTGGCAGATTATCTAGATATACCCCGTAATACTTCACTCCCCACATTATTCCATAGCAATTTGGAAAGGTCCCAATGGAAAGGGCGTATCCTCCTACCGTTCTTGTTTGGTTCATCGGATGGAAATTCTGGTCTACCGATTTGTCGTGGTCAGACCCTGGTTAGATGAAGGGTGTTTTTAATTCGGCCCTTCTCGTGGGGTTTGAAACCTGGATCTCCCAATTCAACACCCTATCCAAAAATTGATTTCAGACTTATATTGTTTTAAGGTTGTCGAACGTTTACTACATTAATCTGAAGTCAGTCTTCATTAGAACAGCAGAAATGTAGCAGATTATTCCAGATACACCCCGAGGTATTGTATTTTCCCACATTATGCCATCGCAATTTGGAATGGTTCCAATGATGGCTGCTGGAAAAAAATTCCTCTACCCTCCTTGTTGAGCCCATTGGATGGAAATTCTGATCTATAGATTTGTCATGCCCATCCCTAGCATAGATGAGGTGTGTTTTAATTCGGCCCTACACGTCGTGTTTGAACCCTGCCTCTCTTAATTCAACAATCAATCCAAAAATTGACTTCAGGCTTATATAGTTTTAAACGCTTTCGAATACTGACTACATTAACCCTAGATCAGTCGTCACTAGAGAAGCAGAAATGTAGCAAATTATACAGATATACCCCGAGGTACTGCACTTCCCCATATTGTGCCACAGCAGTTTGGAACGATACCATGGATGCCATGCCTCTACGGTCACACGCACACTTTGGACTAATTAGAACGGAACGTACAGTTTAACGTTGATTCGAACCACTAGCAAACATCCATGCCGCCGCCTGTTTTCGAACCTAAAGCCTGTGGTACCAGACCAGGCACTAGCCAATCGGCCATCAGGGTCCGATTCGACCTCTGGTTTGAACCTGAGTCCCATAATTCTAAATCCAACATACTATGCCCTTTCTAGGAGGCCAATCATGGTCTCTGGAAAAATGGGGTCCTTGTTTGAACCCATTGGACGAAAATTCTGATATATCAATTTGTTGTAATCAGCCCCAGCTTAGAGGAAGGGTGTTTGATTTTCGGCCCTTCTTGTGGGGTTTGAAACCTGGATCTCCCAATGCAACACCTATCCAAAAACTGATTTCAGGTTCATGTTTTTTTAATATTTTCGAATGCTTATTACATTAACCAGATGTCAGTCGTCACTTAAACAGCAGAAATGTAGCATATTATCCAGATATACCTCGGGGTATTTCATTTCCTCACATTGTGCCATAGCGATTTGGAACGGTTTCAATGATGGCTTCTGTAAAAGGGGAATCACCTACCCACCTTGTTGAGTCATTAGACGGAAATTCTGATCTATTTGTCTTGCCCAACAGCAACGTAGATTAGGGGTGTTTTTAATTCGGCCCAACACGTCGGGTTTTGAACCCTGGCTCTCTAATTCAACAATCAATCCAAAAATGGATTGAAGGATTATATTGTTTTTAAACGTTTTCGAATGCTTACTACATTAACACGAGGTCAGTCGTCACTAGAACAGATTATCCAGATATACCCCGAGGTATTACTACTACTAATAACCACACCACACCACATCACTGTCCCTAGAGCTGAGTTGCCCCTTTTACAGTTTGGGAATAATGTGGCTGAGAAGTCTGATAGGGCTCTGTGACGCTCTACGGTCATAAGAGACAGGGAACCTACGGTTTAACATGGATTCCGAACTACTAAACATACATGGCACAGTTGGGATTCGAACGAAACTTGTGGTACCGAGTGCCAGAGTGCTAGCCACTCGGCCATCAGGCCCCCACCCCAAGATACTGGATGACCATGCACGACCTTTCGGAAATTGAGAAGACGTCGTAAGTTCCCACCTTTTCGAGTTCATTGGATATAATCTCTGTCCTATCAATTTAACATGCCCATCTCAAGAACAGATTATTTGGGCGGGAGGGACAGGATTGATTCAACCTCTTTTTTCAAGTTCCATAATTCAAAAATCCAACGTACCACTGCTAACTAGACCGCGTGGCTAGCGCTCTGGTGCTCGTTACCACAGGTTTCGAGTTCGAGTCCCAGCGGTGTCATGGATGTTTGTAGTGGTTCGAAATTCACTTTAAACTGTGCGACCCAGTCTATTTAGCCCTCGAGTGGACAAAATGACCGAAGAGCGACTAATCAAACCGCTAACTGGAGTCTGCCTTTTTAATGTTTAAATGAATCCTTTCACTCATTGAACAGGCTGAAATGTCTACCTGTAAAAAATACTACACTGATAATGTCCCAGAAGGATTATGATAGGCGGATATAGTTTTCATTATTGCTTTTATTGTTGAAAGCCATTTTCTAGTTTTTACTCGTTACGTAACTCTACCAGTTTCAAGCCGGGCGCCCAATGGGAAGTGACAACCCTTGAGGGCGGTGGTGGCGTAGCTCGTGACTTACCGACTGGAGAAGCAATCTCTCGAGTAAGAGGATTAGAATTTTGATACCCAACTGAGATGACCGAGGGTCATATGAGTTGGCACCGAAATAGGGCGTTCCGAGTGAAATAGTTATCACGATTATTATTTTTTTTTTTACCCTGCTCGATATCAAACCAGTCTCCGGTCACCGACTTGGTTAGAAGACAAGTGCTATATTATATTCATAAATTTAATCCTTATTACTTTGAAATCTTGAGTTGGAGGATTGAAATTTGATGGCTTTGAGTGAAGCAATAGTGAAATGATTCTGGACAGTAGTTTTGGATTTTGCAATGAAGAAGTTCACTTTGATTTTTCGAAGAAGGTTAAACACAAATTTACGTTGGGAAGTCAAGTCAGAAATTATTTAGACAATATAAAAAGGTAAAAAAAATGATGATGTCATTAATAAGGCAGCAAACTGTGGTTACATTCATAGCCCATCATCGAGACATTCGAAGTCAAATTCGAAGTTATCCAAGACATAAGAATATAAGAAAGAAAATCAACATTATTAATAAGGCAGCATAATGCCATTAATTTTAATAGCTAATACCAACAGCAGGCGTAACAGTAGAAGATTCCTCTATTGATAATAGTTTTCACTGAGTAATATTAAACTGAAAATAATGAACATTTACATGAAAAGTTTAGAGGGGTTTTTTTTGTTACATTTACTAACATGCATCCTCCTCATCATCATTATCATTGACGCAACAGACCCATGGTGGGTCAAGGCCGTCTGCCAGGTTTCGAGACTCGAGACGTTTTCTTTTTTACTGGATAGGGTTTTCAGTACTACGTCCAACAGTCATATTAGACAGGGACCTACTATTTAAAGTGCATTCCGAACTATTACAAGTATCCATGGCACCCGAAACATGTGGCGCCGAGGGCCAGACACTCGACCATCAGGCCTCCCCGTTACCCTTTACTACAATATGGTATTCTTTAAATTTCTATTCCAAGAGATAAAAGTTGTGATAATTAGTTTCATACTACTCTTTCCAATATGTATTCAACTTTGAATACATGTTGGAAAGAATCAGATTCAGTTTTAGCGTCTCACAAAGCCAAGCCTAACTCAAACACTAATGACTATTTTGACGTCAAATGTCACACAGATGTGAAGGACAGTGCCAGCAACCTAAAAAGAAAAAAAGAAAATTTGAAATCCCATAAGCCCCGGTAATTTTAAATTGAAAAGTGATCTTACTTTTTGGACACAGTAATATATTTAAGTATACTAACCATTCAACTATATTAAAGCGGCATTCAACAATTTCGACATTTTGCAACTTTCTCCAAATCATTTTTGCACGGAATTCTTCTACTCTCCAGGCTATGTTAAACGAAGCTTTGCGAAAATCATACCATCCTTCTTTCTGCATCAACGACAAACATTTTTTTGCGGAAAAAAATGGCGCCAGGCTTAAACAGCACTTAACGGATCACTTACGCCAATGAAGTCTTATTATTACCGGAATAACGTTTATATTGCCACAATTTATCCTACTTTTTTTTTCCTACGCCAGTTTCCCATCGATCTGAGAACAAGCTTTTCACTCCACAGAACACCAACCTAACTATTACGGGCGGTGGATATATTTTTGAGAATTCATCCGAAAACGTTTTGGACAGACTTTTTCACAAAATCGTGTCAACAATGGACACTCATTAGCCATTTTTTTTCTGCCTTCTTTTTACACATGAAAGTTGGTTTTTTTTTTTTGAAATTTTGTAATATTCTTGGATAAAAACAGATAGAATGAAATAAATGTTTCTAGGATTTTTTTTATGTGTGTGTAAAAAACTGCAACAGTATTTTTTAAATAAAAAATAGATAATTTTAGCGTTGGTTTTAATGTTTTGGATTTGCTAAAGTATTTCCGAATAAAAAATTTTAGCTGACCAAAAATTAAATAAAAAATTCTAATCGAGTGGAATACAGGTTGGAGGCCCGATGTCCGAGTGACTAGTGCTGTGGCACTCGGTGCCACAGGTTTTGGGTTCGAGTTTCGGCTGTGCTATGAGTGTTTGTCGTAGTTTTTAATCCACTTTAAACAGTAGTTCAAGTCTAATATGACTGTAGATGTTGACAATCCCCTATATGGTTGATAACCTTACTATGTAAAAAGAAATCTATCTCGAAATCTGCAAGTAGGCAGATGGCCCTGTCCCACCATGAGGCTGTTGCGCCAATGAAGAATTATTTTGGTTTGACTTGTTCTACGGTCATTTTGGGCAAACTTCAGGCTAATTAGACACTGACCTACAGTTTAACGTGGATTCCGAACTACAAACATACATGCCACCATCAGAATTCGAACCTGAAGCCTGGGGTACCAAATGTTAGAGCGTTAGCCAATTGACCATCAGGCTTCCCACCAATGAAGAGTTATAGGCTAACTACAAGTTAATCGTACAGTTTAGAATTTAATATAAAAATAAAACGCATAACAGAAAATGGTAAACAAAGAATAAAAAGTATTAATAAAACATATTCAGTCAATAAATTATGTTCATCAGTTATCATTCAAAACTGAAAAAACACATTAAATAAAAAAAAAAAAATAAAAAAAAAAAAAACTATAGAATTCCAAATTATTTTATAAAAAAGCACGGGAAAAAGATTTAATACAAAAGCACGTGAAAGTAATTGAAATAAACCAATAAGTATAGGTCTGAATGAAATTTAAAATAATAATAAAAACACTAAGAAATGTTGAAAGTGGTCCAGGACGTCGGACCACTCTCGCCAAAGCAATACCCCTTTATTTTCTGAGTAATACATTTATTCCTTTATTTGACACCTTTAATAAAACATTCATGGGATGTTTTTCTTTAAATCTAGAACAGAATTCTATTCTTGAACAGAAAGAGATAAATAATATCAAATTATAGCAACAGTCTAGTCCCAAGAAGTCTAAATTAATAGGAACCTTCATCAAATTGAATTACTGAAAACTCGGATATCCATCACAAAATGAAGGCATCCAAAAATATAAGGCTATATATTGTACCATAACATAAAATATTTTACCATTTCCATCATTAGGTAATGGGGTCTTTGATGTCGTCGTCATCATTGTATCCCCTCATGAAAGGTTTGGTTTGGTTTGTCGCTCTACGGTCATCTTGTGAACACTTTTGGCTAAACAGACTGGGACTACAGTTTAACGTGGATTCCGAACCACTAACAAACATCAATACCACCGCCAGGATTCGAACCTGAAGCCTGGGATACCAAAGGCCAGACCCTCATGAAAGGAGGAAAGAGGGTTACACCTTCTGTTGTGATGGAACTGTAGATAGAAGTCTATCTTCTGCTCCGTGTCGCTGAAGAAGAAGGGCGTGCCTTTCGAGAGGACTTTTATAGGGGGAACTACCCTACATTTATGTATCGTATGGGAGAAGAAATCCGGAAAACTCCCACCAGGTAGTCCGACTCACGAGGCAAGATGTTGAACATCACAAACGCTGTCGAGGCCCCTCGTTTTTAGAAACAGCGTCTACAACACAGCCGCCAGTGAATTGAACTTCCGCCCTAATGCTCACCAGCGGCGCACATTGTCGTTGAACAACGAATCAAGCTAAGTCTATATATATATATATATATATATATATATATATATATATATATATATATATATATATATATATATATATATATATATATATATATATATATATATATATAAAACAAAAGATTTGTAAGTTTGCATTTCCTAAAATTTAAAACCCGTAATATTTATATATTTTTAATTTACTAAATATTTTTAATTTACTAAACAATAACCATGTTTATTTTTTATTGTTAAATTTTGCGTTCAAAAACTATCAGTTGAAAAAATCGTTTTTACAAAGGAATTAAATAGAATAGTCCTCAAGAATTTTTATTTAATTTCGCAATTCATTATTGGCATTTAATTTAAAATATTGTTATTCTTTGATTTTTACTAGTAAATAATTCATAATATCTGAATGATCTAGATAAAGAATTGTTTTAAAATCTTTCCAAAATTTAAGTGGTTTCTGTTTTCGTTTTAAATTTATATGCACTGGTTGCCGTATTTTTTTTTTTTTTTTTTGGAGCTATTTAACCCTGGAGGCTCCATCTCCGATATGACAGGGTAAATACAGTTGAAACAATGAAAATTGCCCAGAATATATTTACAAATATAACAAAATTAACTTGCAATCATATTTAAATAAAATAAAGAAAAATATTTAAAAATTAAATAAATTAAACTAAAATTTTGCGCGAACGTTTTCAATCATAATTGGGAGCGTAAAAGTCAATCTCCCGGATTGCAGTATTTTCGAGCACTGAGGGCTCCGGAGCGGAGCCATTTAAAATTTGTCTTCAAGCTCGAGTTCTGAGCTACGGAGACGATGCAAATAACAATATAAATAATGCGTTTTTTTTAATGCGTATATCAAACTTACATGTGAATAGAATCTTTTCACTAAAATCGCTTTGAGTTGCTGTCGGTAATAAGAATGAAAAAAATTTCGAGTGCAAAGGGTTAAAAGCGTGTCAAAAAATTTAACAGAGATGTGTTAAGAAAATCTTTTAAAGAAGGAATGTTAATAGCTTTATAGATATCAGAATTGCGCATGAACTATTTAGCAGAGGTAATTTGGCGGATAGTGATATTTGTAAAGTTACAAGCGTTTTTAAATTAGATTTAGAAAAAAAAAATTATTTTTCATTCTAAATTTTTTTTATTTATATTCATTTTTTGTCGTAACGAAATTAAATATTTACGTGCTTTATTTCTGCCGGCAATCTTTTATTAAAGCTTTAAATATTTAAAAATGGATGCAATAAATGCTTCTTTTTTAATTAAGAAATTCAATTACCGGTTTACATGAATATTCTAATTTAAATTCAGTAAAATTTATGTAAAATTTTCATTATTATTTTAAAACAATGTCGATTCAATAAACAGCAAATTACATGAAATATCCAATGATTACTGGTTTTTGCATATTAAATTTTTTAGATTAATTTGCTAGATTATCACTTTATTTGATTTTCTTTAATTACTGTATAGAATTTTTTGAAATTATTTGCTTAATTTTCTATAACGGATAATATACGAGTTTTTTTTTTCCCTAAAGATAAAATTTGTTATGTATTGAGCATATTTTTTTGTGGATTTTTTTACGGATTATTAAAAATTAAATTTACTGATATAAAAATATATTATTGTTACTGAATCTAGACAATGCCAAGGGGTATCAGATAGAACAATAATAAACTTATTTATCTAAACTTCAAAAATGTTTATTATTTCTAAAATTATACACAAAAAATAGATTATACACATATTCGTCGTACCAGAATAACAATACATTTAAAAAAAAAAAACTTTTATCATTTGAAAATAGCTAAATACGATTTCCACCCATTGTTAGCTCAGGAAATCAAACCTAAATAAGAATAACTAAAAAGAAATAGAATAAATTTATTATGCTTTTCTGAGTTTTTAAAATAACACCTTAAATCAATACATTTTATTTCCAAAACACAAAATTCGGTCTTAGAATATTACTATTGTTTTTAAAGTGCATAAGCAAAACAATTTGAAAAGGATTTCAGATACAGACCTATGCATAGTTTTTGATATAAATTTAGAGTTTGTTTATTTTTTATAAAAGTTCTTCAAAATAACTTTTGCCTCGCATCGGTATTTTAATTAAATAAATTATAAAAAAAAAATCTAGATAATTTCATTTTCAAATGCGAAAGTTTTTTTGAATAAATATTTTGTTTTTAAATTATAAAGTCACGAGTTGTCATGAATTTATTAGTTATATTATTATCATTTTAGTTAGTTATTATATTTTATGGAACTAAACAATGAATTCCAAAGGGTGGTTCAACGTCCAACGTCATATTTTTGAAGTAAAAACCTAGAAACAATATTAACAGACGTCTACTAATACATAAAAATATTCGTAAAATAAATAAATATGGAATAAATTAATTCGTATTTCTTTTAGCATGAATAATTGTTTTAATTTGTTTATAAAATTACAAAATTGTGTAAATTTAACATAACATTAATTTTTTTTTTTTTTTTTTTTTTTTTAAATACATTATTAAAGTTAAATTGAGGTGATTTACATAGAACTCAGGAACATAATAAAAATTTCACTGTTTTTGCAATTGGTCTGAATCGTTAATGAAATTGGCAATTTATTTTCCAGGAATTTTTGGTTAACAATAATTACTGATAAAAAAATAATTAGACATAGATTAATAAGCAATATATTCTGCCAATGCGAAACTCAAACATCAATTTTAAGTTCAATAAACACTAAGATTTAGAATAAAAATAAGCCTGGAAGGCATTTATGTTTCATAAAAATAATATTTCATAAGTTATTCATATCTTAGTATTTTTTTTTAATAAATTTATTTTTTGTCTGAACAACTTAAATAGGTAAGAAAAAAATGTTAAATTGTGTTATATGTATATATTTGAAATCTGCTAGGTTTATATACTCATTGTAATTGACATCAAGTGACAAAAAAAAAAAAAAAAAAATCACATGTGCAATTGCAATTCTCGTTTTTAATTCCAAACAAATAAATTTAAAATTAAAATTTCAAAAGAATTTCAACACGAAAAAGGACTACATGTTATTACACTTAATACAATATAATTTATTTGAAAAAATTCTTAATCTCTAATGAAATTTCACAAAATTTTTGCATTTGATTTAGATTTGTATTAAATATGTATTTTTGCTTAACGTTAATTTTAGATCGAACACAAATTTCCCATATTAAAAAATCGTTTGTTTAGAGCTGGGGTCTCCAAACTACGGCATAATTAACATTGCAATAATATTAAGCATATATTAAATCATTCTCTATTCAATTTTATTTCCTTTATCCTGCTACCAGATAATTTTTTATCCTGCTACCATGCTAACAAAATCCTGCTTTATGTTTAGTTTTAAGCATGTATATTTTAGTGAATGCAATTCAATGAAATTAAAGTGAAATTAAAGTGAAAAATTTTTTTAATAAACCTAAAAGTACCAGAATAGTACTGGTACCAGTTAATCAAGGCTGTTGACTCTTGTCGTTTAAAATAATGCTTTTACGTTTAAACAAGTAATATATAAATCCTACTGGAATGTAATATATCAATTCCTACTTTTTTTCACTCTATTGCAGAAAGTCCTTTATAAATAATTTTCATTCATTTTTAAAAAAGTTTATCTGGCGCCATCTATTGGTAGATATATGCAACTGAATTCTAAAAAAAAACTATAATTAATTAATTAAATTTAATTAATGAATTAATATTTGAAAAAAACTGTATTAACATCCAGTGTCATCCACTACAAGTTAAAAAAAATTGTATTTGAACTTGAGTGGATGAATAAAAAGTATTTTATTAACGATTGAAAATTTGAACAAGATATATATAGGGCAAGTGTGAGCTAATAGAAGGAATTGAATAAATGTTTTTTTGCCATTTTTTTATTCCTACAGTTTATCTTCCAACGTTACTGTTGTCATGGCGACAAAGATCACGTGTTTTCTGTTACTGTAATATAAAATAATCGTTCTTTACAATGCTCTATTAATTCTAATTAATAGCCCTCAATCTAATATTCTAATTCTAAATTCTAATTAAAGTAAAAGAGAAGGCTCTTACTTTAATTAGAATTTTCCCTCCAATTTTTGGAAAATATTGCCTACTCCTCTTTTAATGGATTATTTCGGAAATTGATGGCAGTAATAAACAATTAATATAATTTATTAATATTTTTATGGTCTTTGTTTGACATTAGTCGCACACATATTTGATCCCAACCCCATAAAAATAATTTATGCAAATACTTAATTTTCTCCTTTATGTTTTGAACTTTACTTTATTTTAATCTTGATTATGAACAAAACCTTTTAGTAAGGGAAAAGAATTATTTTTGTAAAGTATGATTTTATCGTGTGGGATGATGATGTTGTCTTGGTTAGGGGTCCGTGACGTCATCCAAAAATGAGGGCCAAGCAAATAAAACTCCATTTCGAATTTTGGCGGAAAAATGATACTTTGGGCCCCTTAACTCTTGAAATGATTCATGAATAATGTTAGTCTTAAGGAATTTTCTGGAGAATTTGGGTTTTTGTTTGAAGTGTTTTATAGTATGGTTTTGAAGCACATTTGTATATCCAGTAGCTATAAGTACTCGTAGTGCGTTGATCAATTCCTTCTATTTGAAGTTTCACATTTATCACTTTTTGGCATTTTAGGTGCCTATTGAGCTGTATAGTGCTTCTTATTGTTTTTGGAATACTTCATTCTCTCATTTATGCCAAGAATTTTCAACATTGATATATTCACTTGGCTATTGAATGTGATAACATTTCTTGTAGAATTGGGAATATTTCATTCTTCATTTATGACGACATTTATCTTACTTTTGTATATTCCTTTTAGAGATTCTTGAACAATTCATTCTTCATGAAGTTCTTGATCTATTCAACATTGCTATATTCATGTGGCTATTGAATTTGGTCATTCTTGTAGTATTTCAATCAACTGTTTCATATATCTCGTGCATTGTAAAACATTGGTATATGTTATGGTATATGGTTTGTTATGTGGGTATATGTTATTCTTCAGGAAGCTCTTGATCTATTCAATATTCAATATTCATTCATTTTTGCTATATTCGTGCATTATATTGATATTTGGTATAATTGTTATAGTATTTCATGAATCAATTGTATTCAATATTCAATTATAAAACATTGGTATATGTTATAGTATATGGTTTGTTTTATATCTCGTGTGGGTATATGGTTTGTTATTGGGTATATGTTATTCTTCATGAAGCTCTTGATCTATTCAATATTCAATTGCTATATTCATGGGGCTATTGAATTTGGAAATTGTTATAGTATTTCAATCAATTGTTTCATATATCTCGTGCATTATAAAACATTGGTATATGTTATGGTATATGGTTTGTTATGTGGGTATATGTTATTCTTCATGAAGCTCTTGATCTATTCAATATTCAATTGCTATATTCATGGGGCTATTGAATTTGGCCATTGTTATAGTATTTCAATCAATTGTTTCCATATATCTCGTGCATTATAAAACATTGGTATATGTTATGGTATATGGTTTTGTTATGTGGGTATATGTTATTCTTCTGAAGCTCTTGTTCATGGTGAATTTATAGTTTTCAGTCAATTGTTTCATATATCTCGTGCATTATAAAACATTGGTATATGTTATGGTATATGGTTTGTTATGTGGGTATATGTTATTCTTCATGAAGCTCTTGATCTATTCAATATTCAATTGCTATATTCATGGGGCTATTGAATTTGGAAATTCTTATAGTATTTCAATCAATTGTTTCATATATCTCGTGCATTATAAAACATTGGTATATGTTATGGTATATGGTTTGTTATGTGGGTATATGTTATTCTTCATGAAGCTCTTGATCTATTCAATATTCAATTGCTATATTCATGGGGCTATTGAATTTGGAAATTGTTATAGTATTTCAATCAATTGTTTCATATATCTCGTGCATTATAAAACATTGGTATATGTTATGGTATAATGTGGGTATATGTTATGGTATATGGTTTGTTATGGGTATATGTTATGGTATATGGTTTGTTATGTGGGTATATGTTATTCTTCATGAAGCTCTTGATCTATTCAATATTCAATTGCTATATTCATGGGGCTATTGAAATTGTTATAGTATTTCAATCAATTGTTTCATATATCTCGTGCATTATAAAACATTGGTATATGTTATGGTATATGGTTTGTTATGTGGGTATATGTTATTCTTCATGAAGCTCTTGATCTATTCAATATTCAATTGCTATATTCATGGGGCTATTGAATTTGGAAATTCTTATAGTATTTCAATCAATTGTTTCATATATCTCGTGCATTATAAAACATTGGTATATGTTATGGTATATGGTTTGTTATGTGGGTATATGTTATGGTATATGGTTTGTTATGTGGGTATATGGTATATGGTTTGTTATGTGTTATTCTTCATGAAGCTCTTGATCTATTCAATATTCAATTGCTATATTCATGGGGCTATTGAATTTGGCCATTGTTATAGTATTTCAGTCAATTGTTTCATATATCTCGTGCATTATAAAACATTGGTATATGTTATGGTATATGGTTTTGTTATGTGGGTATATGTTATTCTTCATGAAGCTCTTGATCTATTCAATATTCAATTGCTATATTCATGGGGCTATTGAATTTGGAAATTGTTATAGTATTTCAATCAATTGTTTCATATATCTCGCATTATGCATTATAAAATATTGTTATGTGGGTATATGTTATGGTATATGGTTTGTTATGTGGGTATATGTTATGGTTTGTTATGTGGGTATATGTTATTCTTCATGAAGCTCTTGATCTATTCAATATTCAATTGCTATATTCATGGGGCTATTGAATTTGGCCATTGTTATAGTATTTCAGTCAATTGTTTCATATATCTCGTGCATTATAAAACATTGGTATATGTTATGGTATATGGTTTTGTTATGTGGGTATATGTTATTCTTCATGAAGCTCTTGATCTATTCAATATTCAATTGCTATATTCATGGGGCTATTGAATTTGGCCATTGTTATAGTATTTCAATCAATTGTTTCATATATCTCGTGCATTATAAAACATTGGTATATGTTATGGTATATGGTTTGTTATGTGGGTATATATTATTCTTCATGAAGTTCTTGATCTATTCAATATTCAATTGCTATATTCATGGGGCTATTGAATTTGGAAATTGTTATAGTATTTCAATCAATTGTTTCATATATCTCGTGCATTATAAAACATTGGTATATGTTATGGTATATGGTTTGTTATGTGGGTATATGTTATTCTTCATGAAGCTCTTGATCTATTTAATATTCAATTGCTATATTCATGGGGCTATTGAATTTGGCCATTGTTATAGTATTTCAGTCAATTGTTTCATTATAAATCTGGTGCATTATAAAACATTGGTATATGTTATGGTATATGGTTTGTTATGTGGGTATATATGTTATTCTTCATGAAGCTCTTGATCTATTCAATATTCAATTGCTATATTCATGGGGCTATTGAATTTGGAAATTGTTATAGTATTTCAATCAATTGTTTCATATATCTCGTGCATTATAAAACATTGGTATATGTTATGGTATATGGTTTGTTATGTGGGTATATGTTATTCTTCATGAAGCTCTTGATCTATTCAATATTCAATTGCTATATTCATGGGGCTATTGAATTTGGAAATTGTTATAGTATTTCAATCAATTGTTTCATATATCTCGTGCATTATAAAACATTGGTATATGTTATGGTATATGGTTTGTTATGTGGGTATATGTTATTCTTCATGAAGCTCTTGATCTATTCAATATTCAATTGCTATATTCATGGGGCTATTGAATTTTTTTCAATCATTGTTATAGTGCATTTCAGTCATATTGTTTCATATATGTGCATTATAAAACATTGGGTATATGTTATGGTATATTTTGTATATGGTTTGTTATGTATATGGTTTGTTATGTGGGTATATGTTATTCTTCATGAAGCTCTTGATCTATTCAATATTCAATTGCTATATTCATGGGGCTATTGAATTTGGCCATTGTTATAGTATTTCAGTCAATTGTTTCATATATCTCGTGCATTATAAAACATTGGTATATGTTATGGTATATGGTTTGTTATGTGGGTATATGTTATTCTTCATGAAGCTCTTGATCTATTCAATATTCAATTGCTATATTCATGGGGCTATTGAATTTGGTCATTCTTGTAGTATTTCAATCAATTGCTTAATATATCTCGTGCATTATTAAACATTGGTATATGTTATGTATATGTTTGTTTATGTTTATGTTATGCATATGTCCTGAGTTTATTCATCCATTCTCGAATGATCACACATAAGTTGAAATTTGCTGAGCAGGCTTCAGTTGTTCTTTTATTTAAATTTTAATTAGTTTGAATTTTCGACATTAAGATGGTTGAAAGGCCACGAACCCCTTTTATCAATTGCTTCTATAAGGTGTAGGCTAGGAACCCCTTTTATCTATAAGGTGTATGGCTAGGAACCCCTTTTTTATCTATAAGGTTAGGCTAGGAACCCCTTTTATCTATAAGGTGTAGGCTAGGAACCCCTTTTATCTATAAGGTGTAGGCTAGGAACCCCTTTTATCTATAAGGTGTAGGCTGGGAACCCCTTTTATCAGAAAGATAAAAAGTCACGGACGCTTTTTCACCAATAAAATGCAGGCCACCAACTTTCTCAGAATAACAATTTTAATGCGTAAAATAAAATTTAAGTAAAAACGATACAATTTATTCAAGTTGAATTAAAATTTTATGGTAATTTCTAAAGTTAAAAGGTTCCCGTGATATTGGAACTAATCTTTATACATAGAAGGATATTAGTTAAAAGAACTATGCATCATGAATTTGAATTTAAACATCAGTAACTGTTTTAACAATCGCAACTTCTGAATAGTTTTGTCACTTTTCTTAGAATAAACCGGAATCAATCGTTACTGGATTTGCTTCGTTAAAGACAAATACATATAAATGGCTACTCAAACATATAACAGCCAAGAGAGTCAAAGGTTCAGGGATCAAAATGGCCGGTCTCATAAAGTAGACATAACTACTCTATTTATCACGAATTTGAATTTAAACATCAGAAACTATCTTAAAACCTTTACAATATGAGTAGTTTTTGTCACTTTTCTTAGAATAAAGTGGAAGAGATTTTTACTGGATTTGCTTTTGTTAAAGACAACCATCACAAATATAGTAGAACGTCGAAGTCGAAAACCTCCAAATCGAAAACCTCCACAACTCGAAAAAACGTTTTGTTCCCTTCCCTTCAAGCCCCAAAACCTCCATGACTCGAAATTTCAACCCTCTATAAGTCGAAATAAGTCAATACCCACAAGCCATTTTGGTATATATTTTCACCTCCGTAACTCGAAAAAAAAAAAATTGGGCCTCTGTATCTCGAACATAAGTTACCGCCTTGAAGGATTTGCCGACAATACACGTCATTGTTTCTTAGAAAACAATGTATGAGTATATAGTAGATAGAATAACCAATTCTATGAAATAGCAACTCGGAAGAAAAGAATTTTTCTGCTCTTTATAGTTTAGATAATGCGACAGATAGAGAACGATCGAATTGTCTAAAGCAAAAAAAAAAAAAAAAAATAAATAAATAAAAATAAATAAAATAAATAATAATAACTGACTTTTTTGATGCATATTTTTAATTTTAAGGTTGTTTCGAAATTATTTTGATTTTTTTGTTGTAGTACATACTATAACTTTTAAGTTGCAAATAAACATGTTTATTACCTCTGTAACTTGAGTTTTTTTTATTTTACCTCTCTAACTCAAAATAAGTTAGAAAGAATCTAGACTTCTACAAGTCGAATATTTCCTTACAAAATCCGCGTAAGTCGAAATCCTCCATAAGTCGAAAACTCTATAACTGGAATTATTTGGCATCAACCTTGAAGTTTGACTTACAGAGGTTCTACTGTAAATGGCTACTCGAAAACATAACAGCCGAGTGAAGTCAAGAGGTTCAGAGGTCAAAAGGGTCGGTAAAAAAAGTGGTAGGTCCTATAGTGTAGCGCTAACTTTTTCTATTTGTCACGAATATGAATTTAAACATGAGCAACAATCAATAATCTTAACCCCTTTGCAATCGTATCTTCCGTATATTTTGTCACTTTCCTTAGAATAAACCGGAAACAATCTTTACTGCATTTGTTTGCGCTAAACACAACCCTTAGAAATAAATGGCTACTCGAACATATAATACCTAAGAGAAGTCAAAAGGGGTTCAGGGTCAAAAGGATCTGTCAAAAAAAAAGAGGTCGGTCTTAGAGTGGTCATAACTACTATTCTATTTATCATGAATTTGAATTTAATTTATCTTAAAACATACAATCTATCTTAAAAATCATACCTTCAGAATAGTTTTTTGTCACTTTTCTTAGAGTAAACCGGAAACAATCTTTACTGCATTTGCTTGTGTTAAAGACAACCCGTGCAGATAAATGGCTACTCGAACCTAAGTATAATACCCAAGAGAAGTCAAAAGAGGTTCAAAGGTCAGAAGGGTCAGCCAAAAAGAGGTCGGTCCCCATAGAGTAGTAATAACTACTCTATAATTGGTTCACAGTGGGGAAAGATGACTAATGTTCAACACGCTGGACAGGTAATAATGGGGAACCACCTGGACCTTAACCACCGAGTGGAGATTATGTGGTCAAGCGGTTTTACTCTCCCTTCCAAACTTAACTCCTGCTGAGGTAATGTTAGTGTGGAAATCAATAACGTATAAGTCAGCCTGATGGCCGAATGACTAGCTCTCTGGCGCTCTGTGCCACAGATTTTGAGTTCCAATTCCTGCTGTGCCATGGATATTTGTAGTGATTCGGAATCCACTTTAAACCTAAATTCCGGTCTATTGTGACTGTTGGACGTAGGGAGGGAGCCAAGTCAGACTTCTAATTAGAGGTGCTCCATCACTATAAAAGCTGCCCCTCCTTCCATGAAACCACACGGGTTCTTGGACTTGGTCCAGATGTTGCTGTCTTCTAAGTGGGACAAGAAGTATAATGTATAAGTATATCGACAAATGTATAAGTATTCTAGACGGTTTCGCTTTAACAAGATTCCGTCCATCTTTATAACATGACATTTCGACATTGTTTTGTTGTAACACAGATTGAGATTTGACAAAATCTCTTAATAACAAACACAACATTGCGAAAGATCTCATTCAATATTTTTAATTTCAGAGTTCAATATCTTACTGTCATGGTTTTGAATGCAGAGCTTCAGAATGTATGAAGTTTAAATTCGATTTCATAGTTATATCATAATTATAACGCAACATTTCGGAAAAATTTCGATATCATTGTTTTGTTGCAACACAATATTGCAAAAAGAATTTCGACGTCATTGTTTTGTTGTAACACAGCATTGCAAAAGATTTTCAACATTGTTTTGTTGTAACACAGCATTGCAAAAGATTTTCAACATTGTTTTGCTGTAACACAGCATTGCAAAAGATTTTTACGACATCATTGTTTTGTTGCAACACAAATTTGCAAAAGATTTTCGACATCATTGTGTTGTTGCAACTGAACATTGCAAAAAGATTTTCGACATCTTTGTTTTTTATTGTAACACAGCAATGCAAAAAAAAAATTTTCAACGTCATTGCTTTGTTGTAACACAGATCAAGATTTGGCAAAAATCTCATTATAACACAACATTGCCAAAAAAGATCTCATTTAATATATATATTTTTTTTTTTAATTTCAGAGTGTTCTTATTGTCTTTAATTTCTTATTGTCATGGATTTCAATGCAGAACGTATCAAATTTTATTTTAATAAATTTTATCAAACGTATTCAAATCAGAATGTATGAAATTTTAAATTCAATTTGATAGTGGATTTTTAAATATTACTTAAAAATATTTTTTTTTCTGCTTACTTATATAAATGAAAAATTTTGACCTGCGTATTAAGGAAACTTTTTTTTTAAAAGAACATTGATTCCTTTAAACGAATCAATATGTAGTTTATAATATTATTACTGGAAGTTAAAATAAACTTCAAAATTAAAATATATTTCGACATAAGATGATAAAAAAATCTATCACTATTTTTCAGAGAAAATACTTAAAGTAATTATTAATATAATATAATTTTTTATTATATTACAATTATTATAAGGAACTTTTATTTCAATATTAAATTTAATTTAATTAATATTTAAATAGAAAAAAAATAAACTTAAAAATGACAGCGAATATATATATATATAATATCTAATATAACATACATTTGATCAGTTATTATTTTTATCAAACATATTGCTCTGAGTAACAAAATATTTTTTCACTTTTAGAACTTTTGAATTTTTGCCCGATTCGCGGTAACATTGGGTCGCTGGTGAGCAGCCAGGGCTGAGGTCCCATCCGATGTAGACACTGTTTCAAAAAACGAGGGAGCACACTCGATGACGTTTGAAAGGATGATTCAGGGAATCTCTTGCCTCGTTAGACGGCAAGACTCTGGCCTCTTTTGAACTGACTAGTGGAAGTTTTCCGCGTTTTCCCCATGAGATATAGAAATGCGATGTAGTTCGCCCTAGAAGTCCTCACTTAAAGGCACTGCAACCCCCTTCTTCTTCAGAGACTGCGGAAGCAAGTCAGACTTCTACCTACGGTTTGCTCCATCCCAACAGAAGCTGTCCTTTTTTTCCCTCCTTCCATCAGACTACACGGGTTCTTGGACTTGGTCTGGATATTGTTATCAACCAAAAAAGTGAGATAAAAAAAAAACAGTACTTTTGATGTTTACACGACTACTATTTTTTTTTTTTTTTGTGCAGAAGCGAATCCATAAAACAACATTATTAGGAATCAATGACAGTCATGCATAGCATTATCATTTTACGAATTTTATCCAAAGATAATGGTATCCTTTTAAAATTTCTCAAATATTTCAAAAAAAAAAAAAAAAAAAAAAAATCTATAAAAATGAATCTTCTCTATAAAAAATGAATTCTTAAAATTCTTTTAAAATAAAAAGCAACTCTATTACGAATTCTTTATTCTTTTATTTCTTATTCTTTATTTATTTTTTATTTGTAGGTTGTGAAACAATAAAAGACTTCTTTTTTAAATAACACACTTATGTTCGTAACGCGGAATAATGAAGCAGCAACATGACCTTGAGGAGGCTGGCAGCTCGTCAAATTTCTCTAGTGCTCCGATTAACACATCGGGTTTGGGCGAACGTCACAAGAACAACAATTATGATAATTCTCGCAAGAAAAACACTGCAACCCGAGCCATTTGTGTGGCGCAGGTCATCAGCAGACAATGCTATCAGATTTCGAAACTTGTTCAACTGTGGTTCCGGATGGGGATCTGCATTGCTTTCAATGAATTCATTTTAAATAACTTCTTATTTTACAATTAGGCTACTTGGATTGTGTTTGTATTTTATGATGGATTGTAGTGATTCAATTTTTAAAAACTGATACAAATTTCTGTAATAAAATTAAACTCTTATTAAAAAAAATTTAATTATTAAAAATTATTTAAATTAAATTTAATTAAAAATTTAATAATTAAAAAATTACAATTGTTTTTAAAAATTAAAATTTTAAAAATAAAAAATTTTTTTAATTAAGATTATTAAAAAATTTAAATTATTATATCAAAATTATTATTATATTTATAATTATTATATTAAAATTTTATTATATAAAAATTAAAATCCGTTATCAAAAATTTTTAAAAAAAAAAATTAGAAATAAGAAAAAGTGCTAATTTTTTACTTTATTTCTTAAAAACGTTGGTGAATAATATCTTTTAGTTTAAAATTATGCAAATTCATTAAAAATATAAATAAAAAACCTTAGAGAAATGAAAATCACTTGCTCATTTCTTGAGTTCGAAGACAAAAAATGTAATATAAAGTTGTTTAAAGGAAGAAACTTAAAAAAAAAAAAATTTGTCTCATTCCTAAAAATGAATAACTATTTTAGCAACTTAAAATTAAATTAAATTAAAAAAAAAAAAAATTTTTTGTTTTCAATGAAGCTGCTAATTTGCTGAAGACAAAAAATATATTTTTTAATTAAGTATAGTAAAACTACAAACACATCTTAACTTTTCCTCCAATTTAAATTTTAAATAAAATCTGAATCTAAAATTATAATCTGATTTTTCTTCAGTTCAATTCATTTTCATAATCATTTAAATTGTTTTTATAATACACCAAAAATTTTAAAAAAAATGTTTTATTTATGTACTTTAAACATTTTTAGTTTGTGTATTCAATGGTCTGGCAAAAACGCAAAATGAAAACTTCACATTTGCAATGTTACAGTTTTAAAAAATAAATTTCTGTAGTTTTTTTAAAAGCAACAAATTTGATACATTTTAAAATTATCATAATGTGGACAGAATATTTTTCTTGAAAACAAATTAAAAGATCAATTTTAAAAAGTATTCGAAATCTCCCAATTAATTAGAATAAAGTACGTAAAACTTCCACGAAAACCAAACCCCATGTCAACATAAAAAATTATTCATAAAAAAAAAAAAAAAGAAAGCGGTGATGGATAATTACGGAAACACAAACATTAACAGTGAAATAAAAAAAAAAATTTAAAATTTCTGCACTTAAAGAATAAATTGAGTCATAAAATATTTTCTATGATAACACTATTTCGAGATATTCTTATTCTACAATGGCGCAACAACCCCATGGTAGCCCAAAGCAGTCAGCATATTGGCATATTTCGAGACAGGACGCTTTCTTTCATTTCCGACTTTTCTTTTGTGACGATTGTCGATGTTTTCAAGAATGTCGAAAACGAAAAAAAACGTCGACGTTTTCTTTTTGTGGGATAAGATTGTCAGCTCTACGCCCAACAGTCATATTAGTCGCTGAATGACCGAGTGTCTAGTTCTCTGGCTCACGATTCGAGTCCCCGCTGTGCCATGGATGTTTGCAGCGGGTTCGGAATCCACTTTACGCCATAGGTCTCAGTCTTATATGACTGTAAGAGCGTCACGGAGCTCAGTCAGACACCCTAAACACATCATTCTGAAACTGTAAAGGGGCAACTCAGCTCTGGACACTGTGATGTGGCATGGTGTAGTAGTCATATTAGAGCAATGACCTACGTGGGTTTAAAGTGGATTCCGAACCACTATCAAACAACCATGGCACAGCTGTGATTCGAACCGAAATCTGTGGCATCGAGTCAAGATCAGTAAAACTAAAATATTAGCAAAAAAATGTTAAGGAAACTTAGAAAACAACAAATTGAAATATGTAAATGCTGAAATTAAAATTCAACACCAACAATTTATGATTCCATAATTGATGTTGAACTATAAATAGCCAAGAAAATTGAACAAAAAGAAATTACAGAACCACGCAATTCTGAATTCGAGTAGGTCGAAGTATTACAATACCAAACATTATAGTTCAAAAAATGAAAAAATATAATTTTACATCGTTTATCAAACGATTACTTAAACGGGAAACCTATTCAAGGATTAACTTTGACGGCAATTTAAGCTTGTTAATACCTCCTGCCCCCAAACCATTTTTATTTCTTTAAATGTCTGGAAATCTTTTGGAAGTCGAGAACACTGTACAATAATCCCTTAAAAGCAATTTGGCCATGGCCATAATTGGCTAGGAACATCTGAATGCGCTACTGGCCATTTTCTTTTTTTTTTTTTTTTATGAAAGAATCCATCTCTTGTACCAGAAGTGTTAATTACAAGTTTCCGTTAACTGCCTTACGCATATTATTAGCGACCCACAAGGTATAATTTAAGGCCAGAAACGTAAAAATTAGAATCCAAATGGTTGAGATTGGTATTATACATCAAAGTTGATGGAGATCTGATTTGAAGCCTGAAGCATCAGTAAAAAACCCATTTATTATTTCTGGAGCTAAGTTCTTTTATGTGTGAGAGGAAGTATTGAATATGTTGCTACTGGAAGGCATAAGATGAGGCTTAATTGTCTCTCTCCTGTTATTGCAATTTTATTTTTTAATTCCTGACCCTCTTTGTAAATAAATACTAATGGGTCGAAAAGTAAAACCAATTTTCAATTTAAAATTCGGGGCTTATGGAATTTCAATTGTTTTTTTTTTTTTTCTTTTTTAGGTTGCTGGCACTGTGCGTGACATCTGTGTGAAATTTGACGTCTAAATATTCATTCATGTTTGAGTTACGCTCGGCTTTGTGAGGCGCTAAAACTGATTCCGGCGATTTTTGAAATGTCTGAATTACTTGAGCAAAGAACTTGCATTAAATTTTGTTTGCGGAAACGTATAGGAAGTTGCAGAAGGCATTCTATGAGCATTCCTATATCGGAAAGAAATGTTTAGAAGGGGTATACACAGTTCAAAGAAGGCAGAGAACGCGTTGAAGACGAAGAGTCCTCAATCTCAACCGACGAAGCTCACGTCCAAAAATTAAAGATTTGGTGCTTGCAAACCGTCTATTTACAATTAGAGACCTTTGCTAATAATGTTGAAATTTCAAAAGGATCGGCCACTTCCATTTTGGGCATCAAACGCGTCAAATCTCGATTGGTACCGAAAACACTGAATGTGCCAGTTTACGCTGCATTGATTCTTCGTGACGTTTTCACCAAAAATGAAACCCTATCGTTCCACAACCACCCTATTTACAAAAATTAAACTAAAAAAAGACCACTCCGGGTTCCAAGTTTTGAGTCGTTTGAAGAGATTCAATCGTGAATGGTCCGCGCGCTTTGAAGAATATCCCCTGCTGATGACTTTTTAGCATGCATTGAGGATTGGAAAAAAAGTTTGTATAACTGCATTGTGTCCGGAGGGGATTACTTTGCAGGCGATGTAATAAATTTGGAATTATAAATAAAGAGTTTTTGAAAAAAAAAATAATTGGTCTTACTTTTGGGGCACAATAGTATTGAATTTGTTGCTACTGGAAAGCATAAGATTAGGCTTAATTGTCGCTCACATGTTATTGCAATTTTATTTTTTTTTTTAATTCTTTACCCTCTTTTGTAAATATGCAAGTTCGTCTAGCAGGTTCATAAGCAGGTCTAGAGAGGATATTCATAACAGCAGCTAGATGCAATCACAATTTGTGAAATATATCGCCAATGTTTGTGTTGTAGGTCTTTGAACTTTGATGTAGAATAGCGTGTTGATGTTATACCATAATTGGGAAATTGCTCGGGGCCAGTTTTAGTAATTATTTTTCGTGACTTATTTTGATGCCATTCTCTAAATAATAAATGCATTTCATTTTAAATTTGAAAATGCAAAGTAATTTGTGGTGCTTTTTATTTAAATTTTCTTCATAATTTGTGAGTATTTTTTTTTTTTATATTTATCTTTTTTATGTTCTCGACAAATGTTGTAAGACGAAGCAATTGTCCCTGATGGGGGGAGTAAAAATTATGTTTTTTTTTTTTATGATCGAAGCAATTTAAAAGTATGGTTCTCAAACTAATGTCCGCAATGCCTTTCCTACTGATAAAAATTAATCACTTTAAGTCAATTTGAAAATTGCATTTTATAGTGTATTTTACTGACTGGCAGATTAAAAGTATTTAAATTATTTATTGTTTTATTATTTATATTATTTTTATTTTTATTTTATTGTCGTTATTTTTTATATTTTATTTTTATTTTATTGTTCGTTATTTTTTATATTTTATTTTTATTTTATTGTCGTTATTTTTTATATTTTTATATTTTATTTTTATTTTATTGTTCGTTATTTTTTATATTTTATTTTTATTTTATTGTTCGTTATTTTTTATATTTTATTTTTATTTTATTGTTCGTTATTTTTTATATTTTAATTTTAAAATTCGTTATTTTAATAATAATATTTAGCTACAATTAGCAATCTTATTAAATAATTAAAGAAAATTGTAAATATTTTTAACGTCATTGTTTTATGAGACCACGACATTTATATATTTAATTATTTTTACAGTAAAATAAATATTTATTAATTATGTTTTCATTTTTAATAAGAAAGTTTTTTTTTTTTTAATTTTTATAACCTTGAGTATCCATTATATTTAAATGTCCTTGTAATCTTTTAATTAAAAATAAAATATTTTAATGAATTGCTGAAATAGATAAATTGAATAAAACACTGGCGTTTGTTTGGTATTTAACGATGAAAAGGCATTCGTAAGATTAGGGGTTGTATACACATTTAAAAAACACAGACTTGGAAGAATAAATTACTGTTTACAATGACAAACGTCTGGTGGTGATCAAATTTAAGTTTCATAATTTAAACATATATTTAGAATACTCACGAAATTTAAGTTATTAATAACGACGAAATAAGTTTCAGTTAACACCGTAATATTTAATTTATAAGCATTTTATCAGTATTATAATAATAATAATTGAAACTTACATGATAATTATCAATTATTATTATAATACTGATAAAATATGATAATTATATAATATATGATAAGTATATAATTTTTTTTTTTTTTTTTTTTTTTTTTTTTTTTTTTTGTTATTTCCAATGCCAGATTATGAACAGTTACAGAACAACGAAAAAAAAAAAAAAAAGAACAGAGAAAACAAGAAAACATGCTGCAACAGAGTTCATTAATCTAACATATCTCTAGCCTCCCAATATCGCTCGGCCAGAAAAGTCTTGCTCAGAGCAGGACAGCGCAGTAGATGTGTGGAGTCCAGAGCTGCACAGAGTGCATATCGAGTATATAAAAAACCGTGTGTAATAAAACCAAGAAGTTTGACCAAGATTAATATCATAATTTAATATGATTGAATTAATGCATCAATAATCAATGAAAGAATAAATGGCAAGATAGAGTATAATTTACTTTTTATTTTAGATCATTTGCGGAAACTGACTTTGGAGATGAAACGGGCGGTGCTTCGGTGGATGCCTGGCCGCTGCATTTTTTGGCAGATTGTCTAGCAGGGGGGAGGCTCAGGACTACTTCAGGCGGGATCCTCGCCGCTGTCCCTCCGTTCTATGGAACTTAGTATCAGAAGAATAGTGACTGGGGACCACGAGCTGCAAATTCATGATGAGATCGGGTCAAAGCGTTGGAGAGCTGAAGATCTTTTAGCAATGCCAGCGGTCCGCGACGGCATGCTGTCGCCCAGTTCCGACTTCTGGCTGGCCATGACTGTCTAGCAGAGCATCTCCATCGCATTAAAATATTTTCGAATCCTGGCTGCCCCCTATGTGGTTCAAGTGACCCAATGAACAGAGACCACCTCCAACGATGTGCGGTACTTGACGGCGACTCGGAGACAGCGCTTTACTGGCGTGCGAGAGAACTCTTAAGGCAATGACTTCGGTCATCTGTGCATTTTCTGGACATTTATTCTTTTGTATTTTTTTCCCTTGTTATTTTTGTTATTATTACTATTTTTATTCTTTTTATTCTTCATTAGAAATAAATATTTTAGATTATTACGGAGATCCTTGGCCGCGTTGGCCACTAGCTCCTTCATTGTAAAAAGTATAATTTACTATATCCTGTAATTTTGTGAACTTCAATGCATATAACCGAGAATTCATTGATTAGGACAAATTCTAGATAAAATTCTGCATCGTTCTATAAAAATATACCTCAAGAGTACTAAATTATCAATTTTATTTAACCCGAAAATAAAACATGTACATACCTTACGTCTTCGAAGCTGGAATATTTGATCGAGAAGGAAGGCAAATTACGCCGTTATAATCAATTGGGCGAATTCAGCCCATTAGTAGGTGTAAAACTTTGGCATAAAGCTGCCCATTCACTATTTGAAGAATATGAACTAATTCTTCACATATAGTTTTACATGGTTAACAATGGCTCTTAACATGGTTTTTCAAGTTCCGAATACCTTGACCAAAGTCAATTGCCACTAGATGGCACAAATGCTACAATGGCGACTTCTATAGCAAAATCGCGCCAAACAACCAGTGTGTTTCATCGAATTCCAATCAAAACAAATGCCAGTAGCAGTTACAGTTAAAAATACAAAATTACGAATTACAGAATACCGGATTATTAAAAAATGGTAGAAATTCGCAATTTCAAACGCGAATTTATCAATTAGATAATAAGATTAAATATAACTCTGTAGTTAAAATTATAGGGTTCTGCAAAAAAAAGTTAACTACGAAGCTTTACATCAATTATTGGTTCTATTAGATGCACGATGAATAAATAATCAGTGTCATCTTAAATGATTATTATTTAAATAAATGTCATCTTGATTAAGTGACATGATGGCCGAGGCCGAGTGGCTAGCACTCTGGCGCTCGGTATTACAAGTTTCGGGTTCAAGTCCGCTGGTGCCATGGATGTTTGCAGTGGTTCGGAATCCACTTAAAACCGTAGGTCCCGGTGTAACATCATCGTAGAGCGTTGCGGGGTATTGTTATTCCGCGTCCGTAGCTTTTTCAAGCTACTCACACCTCATGGGTAGTGCTACATGAATAACGTCGGTGCAACGCTTGCCTTAAGGCATCCAAGAAACTGTTTAAGTGTTTGCGAGCTGCATTAGAAAAAAAAAAACACTGGCGTGATTCACCTACAAAAGTTAGGGGTTTTTTATAATAAACTTTATATATATAATTTATAATATTATTGCAATTCGTATAAAATTAAATAAATAACACGTAGAGAAATTCTAATAATAATTTTGTAATCAAAATTCTTAAAAACTCATTTAAGTTTTATAATGATAAAAATTTTAATGACTTTCTGCTGAAATTCATTTTCTCTTTACAAAAATAAAAATAAATAAATAAAAAAAAAAATAAAAAACTCATCTTCTTTAAAATTTCACTGATTATGATATACTTTTATATCTCCACTTTCTGAGTTATTATTTATGTTATTTATAAAAATAATTAAAATTAGAACTGTAGCGAAACCTGTTTCTTAATTTAAAAAGTAGCGTCTTGATAGGACAGGAAATGGAGTTTCATGAGATTAGAAAACAAACGTATAATGAAAAAAAAAACAGATGCGTTAAAAATGATTAATATAAGTTACGAAAAACTTAAAATTTAAAAAATGAAAAAACAATTTCAGTTTCTCAATTACGGAATAATTCCTTCAGCATAAAATTAGACCGTCAAAATCATAAACAAAACTCAATCTGTGAATTTCGTCTTCATTTTTAAATAATCAAAACAAAAAATTTTAAGGACGTTGAAATTGCTTTTAGTAGAGCGTTAAAAAAACATCGCAGAATAAAAAATAGAGTCACGTAGACTACTAAAACGAAAAACAAATAATAATAATAATAAAAAAAAAAATACGCTAGCACCTAAAAAGTTATGCTTTTAAATGAACGAAACAAACTTAAATTTCTGAAAATGTTTTTTTTCCATCAAAATGGCGTCTGTTTTGGAATGCGAAATCCAACAAAAGGCATGCGAATTCTAAAATTCTTCTTCTTTTTGTAGTCCTGCTGTGCTATCATATAGATTTATTTATTTTTTGAGATCATGCATAAGTTATTTTTATGCCTTTTCAAGAGTTTTTTTTTTTTTTTTAATGTCCAAAAAGCATTTTGGAATACGTGGATAAAAATGTGAATTGCAAATCTGTATTGACAGAAGGTATGCTGGGATATATTTCAGCGACTTCGAAGCCATGAATGAATATAAAACTTGAGAATTGAATAATTGGTGTCGTACATTTTTATGTCTGTCATTTCGTTTATGTATTCAGAAATTTTCGGTGCTTATAAATATAGATTAATAATAAAAAGGATATAAAATAGAAATTTATTTATTGTTTTGTTAAGATTATTTAAATTATTGATCGGCATTAAGGAGCAGCATCCAGTTTTGATGGAGCACAAACAGATAGTAGTCTTAACTTGGCTTCGCATCGTTGAAGAAGGAGGGAAATTCCTTCAGGGAGGGCTTTTAGGGAACTACGCATTTGCGTATCGTATGGGAGAAATCTCGGAAAACTCCCACCAGGTAGTCCGACTCACGAGGTAAGATGCTGAACATCCCAAACGACATCGAGTCTCTTTTTGAAACAGTGTCTACAACAAAGCTGCCAACGGATTGAACCTAAGCCCTATGCTCACCAGGGATACACGTTACCACTAAGCCAAGAGTCGGGCACACACATTTTGGGAATTCGGGAGGGAATTCTTATATTTCGTAATCTGCCAGTAGCCAAATAGCCTTGGCTCATCATGGATCTGTCGCGCCATTGAAGAAGAAGATAATGTAACAGTGAAACTTGCCTATAAGCCGTAGTTGATTCGTTGCTAGTCAATTGTTTTCTTACTACTAATTGTATGCCATGTTAACATGGATCTTCCTTCCTGCGCCTATGTTAACGCTACTTCTAGGATTTTTGCTGAAGGCATTCTTAATATATGTCTAATCCATATCCTCCGTTTTCTTAGCCGTACCATTAACCTACGTTTTGTAAGGGCTTTTAATAACATGAAAGAACATGGTGTTTAATAGCATGTCTTAATAACATGGAAGGTTGATTCGATGGAGATTGTGATAATGTGTGTGAATCTGCAAGCTTAGATAGTAAGGTTTCCTGGTGGGATTTTTCTGGGTTTTCTCTCATATGACATGAAATACAGGAACAATTACCTTTTGCCGTGGGCTGTCTAGAAAACCCTCAACGAACAGATTAAATTTTTGTAAAATATTAAAAAAAAAATGGAGGAAGGCAATAGGTCCAGTTAAGAGGTTGGTGATACTAGAAGAGGGTGAAAATTGTGCAAAATTAAGAATTTATTTTTTTATATCGATCAATAATTAATGTCCTATTTTAACAAAATAAAGGAAAATTTAAGCTGTTTGATTTTTGATTTTTCAAAAAAAAAAAGGTTTCAAGAAACTGATAAAAAAAGAATGTTTTTCGATCTCAAAATCACTTTAGAGACAATGAAAAATAATTACGTTGTTTACTGGATGAGCAATGACAATGATCACCTGTATTGATTTTTTTACAAGTAATATATAAAAAAATTTAAGTCAATTCATTTCAATTTTTTTCACTATATTGCAGAAAAGTCCTTTATAAATAAAGTTGAAAAAGTTTCCTCTTACATCTGGCGACATGATCAACGACAATGGTGACTTTATTGATTTCAAAATCAGCTTTCTATCCGTCGACTTAGTGGAACTTTTTCTTTCGTCTTCTTTGACATAGTGTTACTCTGCCTCATTGGACAGTGAATCCAGTCGCGATTCCAGCGGATTGTAAATCACGGCGACTTATTCCGGATCCCCTGCCGCAATATGAAAACTAATGGTGCCACTCAACTGCCCACTTAGGAGATTAGCTCACAGAAGGCTCGCTTCAATTTGTTTTTCAATCACTGGGAGGGCGGTTATTATGGTCCAATTAGGATCCTGTCCGGGCTCTCTTGTTGATACAGGAACCATTGTTGAACTGAGTAAAAATAAATGTCAAATAGTAGTCTATAGTAGAGTAGGGTTGCTCATGCCATTGTCATGCTGTTCCATGTTACGAGGTCCTTGACGTTGACAAAACATCAGCTTTGTAAAAAGAGTGCAAAGGAACTTCGTTTTTACTTTTAACAGAAAGCTTAAACCAAAATAAATTCAATCAAATTATAAAACCATTGGAATGACCAACAAAGTTTTCTTTTTACCTAATAAATAGTTTCCTATTGAGTAATAAATAGTTTTCTATTGACTAATAAGTAGTTTTCCTTTGTCTGTTAAGTAGTTTCTATTGAATAATAAATTGTTTCCATTGACTGATAAATAGTTTTTTACTGTTGTATTAAATACTGTTGATTAATAATTTGTTTTCAATTGACTAAATAATTTTCTATTCACTAATAAATAGTTTTCTTTGACTACAAATAGTTTTCTATTGACTACAAATAGTTTTCTATTGACTTATAAATAATTTTCTATTGACTTAGTTTTAAACAATTTTCTATTGTCGAACTAGTTTAGTTTTCTATTGATTAATAAATAATTTTCTACTGAGTAATAAATAATGTCTATTGAGTAAGATAGATAGTAAAAGCTTCCTGGTGGGAATTTTCTGGGGCTTCTCCCATATGACGCACAAATGAAAGAAAAATTACCTTTGCCGTGGTTTGTCTAGAAAACTCTCAACAAACAGATTGAATTTGTGTACAACAAAAATGAAAAATAAAAATGGCGGAAAGCGATAGGACTAGGTAAGAGGTTGGTGATACCAGAAGAGCGTCAAAATGGTGCAAAATTAAGAATGCTTTTTTTATTATTTTTTGTGACTTGATTCACTATTTTTACAAAATAAAGAAACATTTGAGCTGTTTCATTTGGATTTCAGGAAACTGATAAATAAAGAATGTTTTTCGATCTGGAAAATCCCTTTTATAGACAATGAATAATAATTACGTTGCTTAATGATGAACAATGACAATGATCACTTGTATTGATTTCCAAAAAGTAAGCTTTCTATCCGTAGACTTAACAGAACTTTTCTTCCATCTTTGACACAATGTTACTCTGCTTCATTGGACAATGGTCCTGCGGATTGTAAATCACGGCGACTTATTCCGGATTCCTGCTGCAATATGAAAACTAAAGGTGCCACTCAACTGCCCACTTAGAGATTAGCCGACTTGGCTTCACAAAAAGGCCTGCTTCAATTTGTTTCAATCACTAGAAGGGCAGTTATTATGGTACAATTAGGATCCTGTCAAGGCTCTCTTCTTGCTGATACAGGAACCAATGGGGGAACTGAATGAAATAAATATCAAATAGTAGTAGCCAAAGTAGAGTGTGGTGGCTCATGCCATTGTCATACTGTTCCATGTTACGAGGTCCTTGACGTCGACAAAAGGACAGATTTTTAAAAAAGAGTTGCAAAGGAACTTCGTTTTCTTAATTTTTAACAGAATTCAATTCAATCAAATTGTAAAAGTATTGGAATGGCAAGCGAGAATTCTAAAATAGTTTTCTTTTGCCTAATCAATACTTTCCTATTGACTAATAAATAGTTTTCTATTCACTTATGACTTGATTTGTGGCTCAGTGATAATGCGTAAAGCTTGTACGTTCTTGTATGCAGGAGGCCCTTATTTGCATCTTTGCAGACACTTATTTTAGAAACAAGGTTGATTCAATGGCCATTGTGATAGTGTGTGCAAATGTTCGAGCCAAGATAGTAAGGCTCCCTGGAGGGATTTTTTCTGGGATTTTCTCCCATATGGCACGCAAATTACCCTTTCTCATGGACTGTCTTAAAAAACTCTCAATAAACAGATTGAATTTTCTTAAAATATTGTAAAAATATTGGCTGAAAGCGGTAGGACAAGGTATGAGTTTGGCGATACCAGAAAAGCGTCAATATGGTGCAAAAATTAAGAATGCATTTTTCATATGTTTCGAATAATAACTAATGCGACTTGATTCACTATTTTTGCAAAATAAAGAAAAAATTTAAGCTGTTTGATTTAGACTTCCAGGAAACTCATAAAAAAAAAATGTTTTTCGATCTACCAAATCCCTTTATAGACAATGGATAATAATTACGTTGTTTAATGATGAACAATGACAATGATCACTTGTATTGATTGTAGCAGCTTTCAATCCTTAGACTTAGCGGAACTTTTCTTCCATCTTTGACATGATGTTACTCTGCTTCATTGGACAATGATCCTGAGGATTGTAAATCAGGGCGACTTATTCCTGCATCCCTGCTGCAATATGAAAACTAATGGTGCCACTCAACTGCCCACTTTGGAGATTAGTTCACAAAGGCTCGCTTCAATTTGTTTCCATCACTGGGAGGGCAGTTATTATCGTCCAATTAGGATCCTGTCCAGGCTCTCTTCTTGCTGATACAGGAACCACTGTTGGAACTGAGTGAAATAAATGTCAAATGGTAGTCTGTAGTAGAGTGGGGTTGCTCATGCCATTGTTATGCTGTTCCATGTTACGAGGTCCTTGACGTCGACAAGAAATCAGTTTTGTAAAAAGAGTGCAAAGGTACTTCGTTTTTTTTTTTACTTTTTAACAGAATATGTGAGCCGAATTTAATTCTATCAAATTGTAGAATAATTGGAATAACCAACAAAAATTGTTTTCTTTTTACCTAATAAAAATAGTTTTCTATTGACTAATAAGTAGTTTTCCTTTGTCTAAATTCTATTGATTAATAAATAGTTTTCTTTTGACTAATAAATAGTTTTCCTTTGTCTGATAAGTAGTTTCTATTGAGTAATAAATTGTTTCTATTGACTGACAAATAGTTTTTTACCTAATTAAATAGTTTCTGTTGACAAATAATTAGTTTTCGATTAACTAAATAATTTTCTATCGACTAATAAATAGTTTTCTATTGACTAATAAATAACTTTCTATTGTCGAACTAATAGTTTTATATTGATTAATAAATAATTTTCTACTGAGTAATAAATATTGTCTAAGATTTAGATAAGAAGATAAGATTTAGTAAGAGTAAAGTTTAGATAGTAAAGCTTCCTGGTGGGAATTTTCTATGGTTTCTCTCATATGATGCACAAATGAAAGAAAAATTACCCTTTGCCGTGGGTTGTCTAGAAAAAAAAATCTCAACAAACAGATTGAATTTTCGTAAAATATTAGAAAAAAATGGTGAAAGGCGATTGGACTAGATATGAGGTTGGCGATACCAGAACAACGTCAAAATGGTGCAAAAATTAAGAATGCCTTTTGTTAATTTTTGTGACTTGATTCACTATTTTTACAAAATAACGAAAAATTTAAGCTGTTTGATTTGGGTATCCAGGAAATTGATTTTAAAAATATTTCTAGGAAACTGATATAAAAAAAATATTTCTAGGAAACTGATAAAAAAATGTTTCTAGGAAACTGATTAAAAAAGAATGTTTGATTTTTATCCAGAAAGATGATTTAAATAAAAGATTTCCAGGAAACCGATAAAAACTTTTTTCGATCTGTAAAATCTCTTCAGAGACAATGAATAATAATAACGTTGCTTAATGATAAACAATGACAATGATCACTTGTATTGATTTTAGAAAGCAGATTTCTCTCCGTAGACATAACGGAACTTTTTCTTCCATCTTTGACACAATGTTACTCTGCCTCATTGACAGTGATCCTGCTGATTGTAAATCAGGGCGACTTAATCCGGATCCCTGCTGCAATATGAAAACTAATGGTGCCACTCAACTGCCCACTTAGGAGATTAGCTCACAGAAGGCTCGCTTCAATTTGTTTCATTCACTGGGAGGGCGGTTATTATCGTCCGATTAGGATCCTGTCCGGCTCTCGTCTTGTTGATACAGGAACCGCTGGGGGAACTGAGTGAAATAAATGTCGAATAGTAGTCTGTAGTAGAGTGGGGTTGCTCATTTCTTTGTCATGCTGTTCCATGTTAAGAGGTCCTTGACGTCGACACAAAATCAGCTTTGTACAAGGAGTGCAAAGAAACTTCGTTTTTTACTTTTTTAACAGAATGTATGAACCAAATTCAGTTCAATCAAATCTTAAAATTATTGGAATGACTAGCGAGAACTGTAAAATAGTTTTCTTTTACCTAATAAATACTTTTCTGTTGACTAATAAATATCTTCTATTGACTAATCAATAGCTTATATTGACTAATAAAAGTTGCTATGATTAATAATTAATTTCTATTGATTAATCAGTAGTTTCTATTGACTAATAAACAGTTTCTATGATTAATAAATAATTTTCTATTGACTAACAAATAGTTTTCTATTGACTAATAAATAATTTTCAATTGATTAATCAATGGTTTTATTGACAAATAAATAGTTTTCTATTAACTAAGCTATCATCTATGGCATTCAATCAACTTTTCATTGCTAGTCCAATCAGTTTCCCAATGAGTGATAAGGGAGAGATATTTTATTGGGTAAATTGAGGAGTATTGTAGAGTATCGTAGAAATTGCTATGGTAGAAAACCAAATAACTTCCGCCATGTAGCCTGACTATCATCACTGCGATTCAACGCTTTAGACGCATTGTCACAATCGCCATCGAATCTACCACTATTGAAAGCAATGAATGCAACAGTGGATTGGAAAACAAACCTTTCTACACACTACGCATATTTTATCATTGAATCACTGAGTCGGTTTTTTATTTTTATTTTTCATAAAATATATGAGTATTGTTTTTGAAAGAATGAATCAGAGATGTCCTGAACACTTTTCAACATTCCTTATTAGTTACATTTTTTAAATTTAATCGAGCTATTTTTATTTCGTATTTAAATTTATTTTTCGAGCTATTTTTATTTGCTTATTTAAATTTTTTGGAGCTATTTTTTTATTTGCTTATTTAAATTTGAACATTTCTCGAGCTATTTTTTATTTGCTTATTTAAATTTATTTCTCGAGCTATTTTTATTTGCTTATTTAAATTTATTTCTCGAGCTATTCTAATTGGTTTACTTAAATTTCTCTCATGTGCTTTATTATTAAATTTCATTCATATGGCATTTTTTTTTATAAAAACGTTTCCAGAATGACATATATTTTATTTATTTATTTTTTTTTAAAATTTCTCTCTCCTCTTTGTTAAATTTCTCTTATCTGCATTGAACGATAACTGATAAACATAATTTATTGACTGAATAGGATTTATATCGATATTTTTTCGATTCTTTCTTTGTCTGTTTTAGATTGTTTTTGTTCTCACATTAAATTCTAAATTTTATGGATAACCTGCATATCAGTGCATGGTTGTCATCAAGTCGTTATCATCATATCATTTCATCATCATTTTTTTTTTTTTTACATTATTAATAACATTTCAGTTCAAAGACAACACGTTTAAACCTAAAAATATAATCTACATAAAAAAAAAAAAAAAAAAAAAACGAATCTAATATTTGTTAAATGACAAAGTTGCTGTTATACTCTCATTCTGGACACTCAGATCAAAGTCATTCACCACTAAAACGGTACATACGTAACAGATTCAGCAATACCTAGGGTGCATCGCGAAGGCTTACACTGCATCCATATATTGCATCAATTCTTTAATCGAACATACAAAGCGATGGCATCTATCGCTTTGTATGTTCGCAGCAGCAGAATTATCGTTATTTAAAGTGCCTGCTACACTGTAGCCATATTTTACACCTGAGAGGAAGTATATTTCGTGCACTCTGCGCATAGTCGAGTTTCAGGTTTTCGGGTTAGAAGGGGAGTCCTTCCACGAATCAGTAATTATTTGTCTTTTAAATGTGATAAATATTTTATGTGTGTGGTGTTTGTGCTTGTGTCAATAAAGCTGTGAGTTCTCCAACCTGTGTCTCAAATCTTAACCCAACACACACAGTTACACTCTACTGGTCGCTTAACCTACAATGCAATATAGTACCCGAACCTGCGACTCGTGCCCACATTAGCACACTCCAATTTTGAATGAGCACGGCTTAAGGATTAATTTTTCAAATGCAGCTGGCAAACACTTAGAGAGTCGTCTTTTATGCTTTAAGGCTAGCGCTGCTCAGATATTACTTCCTTAGCACTATCCAGGAAGTGCGTGTAGTTTGAAGATAAGCCACGGACGTGAAGTAACAATACCCCAGCAACGCTTTACGATCCTGTTAGACAGGGACCTACGGTTTAAAGTTAATTCCGAACCACTACACACATCCATGGCACCGCCAGGACTAGAACCCGAAACCTGTGGTACCGAGGACCAGAGCAATAGCCACTCGGCCATCAGGCCCTACGTATCAAGGATAGAATCTGGGATGCACGCACCCTCCTTGCCTTCTCCTCGAACCCATCTAACAGACCACTTAAAGAGCATGGATTACATCGAGATAAAAAATAATTGTAAATTTTAAAATTAAAAAAATAGAGTGGCAATTTAAAAAATTAAAAAAATAGAGTGGCAATTTAAAAATGGAATTGTAAAAACTGCATACGTAACATAATAATAGCAGGCAATTTTTTTTTATTTTCTTAACGTTAAAATTTAATTCATTTTCATATTTCCAGACAAAGAATTTTTTGTCAGATAAGTAAAAAAAAAAAAAAAAAATTATTTTATTTTTTTGTCATTAAACAAATTGCAGAAACTAGCTTTTTAAAACACTTATCTCGCAAAATATCTCAGCAATTTATTATTCATCTTATTATTTTTTTTAAAATCTTCTCCGAATTTATTTTCCGTGACTTGCACTATTACCACAAAAGCCGAATTCAATCTCTTTCAAAAGATATTCCATTGTTGATGAAGAAAGAAAAAAATCCTAAACGAGCTGGCAGATCTGCAGTGAAAACTGGCAGATCTTAAACGAAATCCTTCCTTTTCTTTTTTTTGTTGTTCTTTATTTTGGGGACCACCCCTACAACAATGGTAAGCATCACACAACTTCAACCAAAACCAAACACAGACCATTGTTCCAAGGGCTCTTCTGCGAGACGCTTATCAGTCAAAACAGTCTTTGGCGAGACATTCGGAAGAGATAGCCATCAAGCATCATTGTTGTAGCATCGACAATTACAGAGGTCAGCAGCCTTTAGGGCTAACACTCCCATTATTAAAAGCGTGACTGAAAAATAATGAATGCGATCATTTAAAGCCATTGAATCTATTTTACACGTTTAATTACCACCGGACACGTGTGGCCGCCACGGCTCGAGTATTTCTAAATGCCATTTTATTATCAGTATTTCTAAATGCTCTGAATCTAAAACCCACTATAAACAAGGAAAGCACTTGGGCTTAAACTGTTTGTTTATTTTTTTTCATCATCATAACTGGTTCGAGAGCCCGTTGTGGGCCTTGGCCTTCTTTAAAAGATCCAGCCAGGTTGTTTTCCTCTTGGCCGTGGACCCTCCAGTTTTTTTTATCTTAATAACATTAAAATCAGAGTCCATCTCTTTTTTCGGTCTTCCCTTGGTCGTAGTCCAAAAGGGGTTACATTGAAAATTTTCAAAGCAGCTCTATCACTTTCCATTCTCATGAGATGACCGACCCATCTCATTCTGTTCAGTTTAAATGTTTATTTTTTATAAATGATTTATTTTTAAATGCATTGGTGCACTTCAATTAACGTTACTTAAAGTGCCTACTACACCGTACCCATATTTTACACCTGAGAGGAAGTATATTTCGTGCATCGTGCGCGTAGCTGAGTACCGGGTTTTCGGCATAGAAGTGGAGACTCTATAATTATATATATTTAAATATGTTACATATTGTATGTCTCTAATTGTATGTGTGTGGTAATTTTGCGTGTGTCAATAAAGCTGTGAGTTCTCCAACCTGCGCCTCGAGTATCTCAACCCAACTACACCATTTACAATCTGGTGCCCACACTTGTGACCCGTACCCACACCACAATTTTGAATGATCACACCTCAAGGATGGAATCTGGGATGTACGCACCCTCCTATACTCGAACCCACCTGACGGACCATTGAAAGAGCATAAAATACATCGAGTTAAAAATAATCATAAATTTTAAAATTAAAAAATCGAGTAATGGCAATTTAAAAATGAAATGGTAAAAATTATATTCGTAACATAACAATCGCAAGCAAATTTGTATTCTCTTTTTGTTGTTATCTTTAAAATTTGCGTAAAATTGTGCGTCGACAATTACAGAGGTCAGCAGCCTTTAGGGCTAATACTCCCATTATTAAAAAAGCGTGACTGAAAATAATGAATGCGATCATTTAAAGCCATTGAATCTATTTTACACGTTTAATTACTACCACTGGAAACGTGTGGCTGCCATGGATCGAGTATTTCTAAATGCCATTTTTTATTATCAGTATTTCTAAACGCTCTGAATCTAAACACACTTGAGATAATCAAAGCCCTTTGGCTTAAACTGTTTATTTATTTTTTTTTAATGATTTATTTTTAAATGCACTGATGCACTTCAATTACCTGTTTAAATAAAAACAGTTCTGCGAAATAAATCACAATTTTTTTTTTCTTTTTATTGTTGTCGAACGTTGGTGGACTTTGTGTTCCACTGATGTTTGCCACAAATGGTCGGGTTGATGAGATGCCTTCCGAGAACGCTTTTATGAGTAAAAACCCGGATTTGAGTGTCGTATGGTACAAAAATCGGAAAACTCCCATTTGAGTGACTGGCGCTATGACGCTCGAACCATTACAAAAACCATAGCACCGCCGGGTTTTCGAACTCGAAACCAGTGGTACTGAGTGCCTGGCGAGCTAGCCACTAGGCTATCAGGTCATTTGGTCTAATATGACTATAGAGCTTTGTACGTCGGGCTGAGAATTCCACCACGTAAAAAAAAACTTCTCATGTTTCAGAATCTGCCAGTAGCCAGATGGCCTTAGCTCACTATGGGAGTGTTGAAGAAGAAGAAGTTGTTATAATGCATAAAATGTACAAGCCTCATTGGATCTGCATATATATGAACAGACAGGAATAATAAAACAAATCGAAATAGAGAAACCATCAGACATAACATTTTTGTAGTTTGTATCTACAAAAATCAGTTAAAATTATAAAATATTCATTAAATCAACACAATCTCTCGTATCAAAGTCATTTACCTTTATTATATATATAATATAATAAAGATAAATGATTTTGACTTTGCTAATTTTTTGTATTGTATATACATATAATACAAAAAATTAGCAATGTTAAAGATTTGTTTGGGCGATATATATATATATATATATATAAACATGTTCCACACTCTGTTATTATACTGTATAATCTGTATAAATATTTGTGTTCTTTTTTTTTTTTATCTGCCAATGCAGTTCTTGAACAATTTCTTCCATTTTCTTCTATGGGATGTGTGAATATGAGGTTTGGTTTGTCGCTCTACGGTCATTTGGGGCTCACTTTATTATTTGGGCTAATTAGACCGGGATCTACAATTTAACGTGGATTCCAAACCGCTAACAAACATCCATGGCACGGCCAGGACTCGAACCTGAAGCCGGGGACCAGGCACTAGCCAATGGTTATCAGGCCGCTCTCCCATCAGGCAACCTGACTGTCGATGCGAGATGCGTTACACACATTGTCACAATCGTCAACGAGTCTCCTCGTTTGTGAAAGCAGTGATTGCAACTGAAGCCAATTGTGGATTCGAACTTGAATCCTCCTCCTCGAGTAGAGGAATCTATAAATTTAATGATGTAATATTTCATAAGGAATTTTTTAGATATAATTAATCAAAAATTTGCTTTTTAATATGCAGATGAGTTTATTTTTAAAATTATTTCACTTTTATTTATAAAGCCATGATATTTCCTTTGCATTTACGATTACAACGGCAGATATGTAGCAGATTCAGCGTTATTCAGGGAATGAGTGCAATGTAGGAAGCTAGATAGGTGACTTGATACTTTGTACTTACTCACAACCACCGCACAAATATTCATATAAACGTTTTACACATACCATTCCACCCTCCAATGGCAGCACTTTCCAAGTTACGGATTTATCGAGCTCATCCCATCATAGATATGAAGGCATTGGTTTGATAAAATTTGTTGGTTTCAAAACAAGCTCTCTTAGTTGTTGAAGACTATATTATTTATGATTTATTATTATGAAAATATATTACTCATATTATTAGAATTTAATATTAATTATAATTATATGTTATTTATTATTTAATTATTATTTTTAAGACTGCTTTAGCTTTTATTATTTTTGAAGACTTTATTATTATTAGTTGTAGAAAACTATATTATTATTTATATAATATTTATCTTTATAACGTATTGTTAGCCAGCTTTTTTTTCTAGCTGAATTATCATTATATAACATGTTGTGCATAATAAACTCTTCAACTCGTTATAAATTTTATCAATCCAAGATATATTAATGTATTCAACATAATATTGAAATAAAATTTTCCTAAATAGTCCTTGTTGAATAGATAAAATAAAATTTTTTTTTATAGATTAAAAAACACAAAAAAAAACCCACTTTTTTTTTTTTTTTTTTATTTAAAAAAAAAATGTTCTTTAAAATAACAAATAACAATGATAATCTAAAATCCATATTCTTTTATATCATTATAGTTAAAATAATTTCACTTTTACGTATTATTTATTAGCATACTTACAAAAAAATTTTTGTTCTTTTTGTTCTAAAATTTGTTTTTTTATACAAAAAAAAAAAAAATTATACTTTTTATAGAGAAATTTGAAGACTTCTGATTAACATTTTTAAGATATTCTCAAAAACTTTGCCTATGAACCAGAATATTATAGTTTTGATTCTAATAATAATAATAATAAATATATTGATAACAGTTATCTAATGAACCAAGACAGCATAATTCATCGTCGATTTTTAAAAAAAAATTTATGCGAAAAAAAAAACTGTACTTAAAAAAAAAAAAATTAATCCATTAAAAGATTAATAAGAACTGATAAAAATAATTCTAATCTAAAATATAATTTACAGACATTTGAATGAATGTCTTCCACTACCGAGAAAATTGACGAATAGCGGCGTGTTATTTTGCTACATATTACCGCTGGCATTAACTTTTCATTATTTTTTTATTTTTATTTTTTCAAAATGTGCAAAAATGTAGACATTTTGGGTGTTAATAATAGAAACGTACAGTAAGTTATTCTCGAAAACTTTACCGATGATACAGAAGATTATAGTTTTGATTCTCATAAACTAATAATAATAAAAATAAATAAATAACAAATATCTAATGATCTAATAACATAATTCTAACAATATTAATCTTGAATTTTAGAAAAAAAAAAAAAGTTATTCAAAAACAATGCACTTGTGATAATTAATGTTCTTCAATACTAAGAAAATTATGAAAACTGCGTGTTATTTGATACCTAACACCGCATGCATTAACTTTTCGTTATTTATTTATTTTCAAAATGAGCAAAAATAAAACTGTTAATATCAGAAATGTACAGTAAGATATTCTCAAAACTTTGTCGATGAATCAGAGGAATATAATTTTGTTCAGAGTTTGATGAGAGGATTATAGTTTTTTTTCGTTATTTATTTATTTTTTCAAAATGAGCAAAAAATGAAGACATTTGAGAGTTAATCAGAAATGTAACAGTTACCTAATGATCTAATAACAGCATAATTTTTCAATTTTAGAAGAAAAAAAATTATTCAAAAGCAAAACTCTGCTTGAAAAAAATATTTAAAAACATAAGAACAGTTCTTCTGTTCTTAAATCATAAATAGTTCTTATATCAATATTAAGGACAGTTCTTATAAATATAATAAGAACTGATAAAAATAGTTCTAACCTAATATATAATCTATATTCCCACCCAGAGTGATACATAAAAATCTACCCAAAATTCAAACTTTCTACCACATGATACAGAAACCACACACAGAGCTCCAACATAAACATCCCCACCATCAATGAACCCAACATGCACTTGTTCTTTTTTACCATTTCGAATTCGAAAATAACCAGAACTCAACACACAAGGCAGCTTCTTGTTACCGAACGTCGAACAGAACAGAAAGAATCCATTCTCTCTCAGATCTGAAGGTCACTCCACCTTAGCTGCAAGGGAAAGGACGAAAGAAGAAGAACAAAAAAAAAAAACAGAAAGTGTCCACTGTGTGAAAGCGTGTTCGAAAGTACGTGCTGAGCATCTATAAATCAGAAACGTTCTAAAAAAAAGATAGATACCCGCCGAAAAGTATGCGTGACGACCAGTGAAAGTCGAAAGAATTGTTTTTCTTTTTTTATTCTTTTTATTTTAATTACGGCGGGAATCCACTCAACTCTGTTTGGCCGGGTTGCTCTTGTTTCGTTGCCACCCGACAAACTCTTGCAGGCAGACGATATATTCCTCGCACGTTCTTTTCGTTCTGGAATGGAATTGGCAAAGCGTTGAAAATTGCTCGTTTGAATGAAGTGTTCGGTTTTTTCTGGTGGAAAATTAAGATTGGTTTAAGAAGATAATTCTTGATAAATAAAAAAGACGGAAACATTTTTTTTTTTTTTTTCTTATTTTATTTTTTTCACTTCATTTAACTTCACGTTTCCTAGAGTATTTTTAAAAAAAAAAAAAAAATAAATTTGAGTAAATTATTCTGTTTAGTTTTCTTACAGAGCGAAACGCATTAATATTCATAAAATGCTGATTTTCATAACATGATATCTTCTTTTTTTTTTTTTTTTTTTTTTTAAATACAATTGGATCCTAGCTTATCTATGGAAGGGTGCAAATGATTTATTTAAAATACTTATCATCATCATAACTGACTCGGCAGCCCGTTGTGGGCCTTGGCCTTCTTTAAAAGATTCAGCCAGGCTGTTCTCCTCTTGGCGGTGGACCTCCAGTTTTTGATCTTAATAACATTAAAGTCGGAGTCTAAACAATCGACCCATCACTTTTTTTCAGCCTTCCCTGGTGGTCCAAAAGGAGTTACATTGAAAACTTTCAAAGCAGCTCTATCACTTTCCATTCTTATCAGATGACCGGCCCATCTCATTCTGTTCAGATTAACAAATTTTAGAATGTCAATATCTCTAAAAGTTTGTAAAGTTCAAAAATTGTATCTTCTTCTGCCAAATTTCCATTGTCATTGATACCACCAATAAAATAATACTTAAGAGTATTTGTAATTTAGATTAAGGGTAAAATATAACTACCGAGAGCACTTTTGGGCATCAATTTCCTTACAATCACGCATGGTATGGCAGAAAATTCGAAAACTCACATTAAATAGCCTGACGGCCGATGTGATAGTCACAGTAACCATCAAATTTTTTCATTTCTTAAAGTAGTGTCTTCACCAGAATATTCGGCTTTGTGTCCTTCTATATGCTATTTGTCCGAGTTACCATTATTGTCGTCTAACGTTCTAAATGAATCAAAAAAATTTTTTTTAATATTTTCACGAATTGCAATAATTGAAATAAACAGTTTTTCATAAATTGCAATAATTGAAGTAAACAGTTTTTATAAATTGAAGTAAACAGTTTTTTATAAATTGCAAAATAAACAGTTTTTCATAAATTGCAATAATTGAAGTAAACAGTTTTTCATAGATTTCTATGCAATGATATTTGAAGCGTAAACATACTCTTAAACTTTAATTTATTATTTATTTATGCTTATTATGTATTATGCTTGTTATGCTTATTAATTATACATGTTAAAAATAAAAGCATATACTATGACTAGGATGAAATTGGAATTTTTTTTTTTCGTACAGAAATCAATCTGCTTGTTCTTTATCGTATCCCCATTGTTAAAATGAAAACTAAAAATCGTATCTTATGAAAAAAATCAAAATCTTATTCATTTCTTAATGAATTATAGGTGTTAAAAATAAAAACATATACTATGACTAGGATGAAATTAGAATTTTTTTTGTACAGAAATCAATCTACTTGTTCTTTATCATATCCCATCGTTAGAATGAAAAACTACGAAAATCAATCCACTTGTTCTTTGTTGTATCTTCATTATTAGAATAAAACTACAAAAATAAATTATCGTATCTCCATTGTTAGAATGAAAACTACAAACATCAATCTACTTGTTCTTTATCGTATCTCCATTGTTACAATGAAAACTACAAAAATCAATCTACTTGTTCTTTATCGTATCTCCATTGTTAGAATGAAAAACTACAAAATTCAATCTCTACTTGTTCCTTTTCTTAGAATGAAAAAATTAAACATTTATTTGAAAATTTTATTATTATGTCTCTTAGAATAATATTTAATACAGTTTTCACATATAATTTGAAATTAAATGACAAATAAAGAAAACTAACAAATTACATTTATTTTGTATTTCTCAATGAATGATACATATTAATACATATATCCTATGACTAGAATGAAAACTACAAAAAAATTTACAAAATACAATCCACTTGTTTCTTTTTTTTTCAAAAAATTAAAAAGCTTATTTGAAAAAAAAAAAAAAAATTTATTTGTATCTCTTTTATAATAAATAAAAAAAAAATTAACAAATTATATTTATTTTACATTCTTAATTAATTCCTAATTATTATTTTGTAATTCCTTAAACGTGTTAAAAATTTAAAAAAAAAAAAACACTTCATTCAATCTAAGATCGGTAATGATTTTATTTCACATTCCTGTTTATTTATATTTATTAGTTTATTTTATTAATTCTTTTTAAATAGAAAACTGGTGAAAACATTCATTGATAAGATTTGGAATTAATAAAAGCATTTAATAATACCAAAAATTTAGCTAATTGTGATATTTATAAAATTATAAATTAAAAAAATAATTTTCTTCGTACTTATTTATCTTTGTTCTTAAATAATGTATTTTTGTTCCTAATAATGTATTTTTGTTCCTATATAATGTATTTTTGTTCTTGCATATATTTTTTTTTTTCTATACATGATATTTTTTATCTTATTAGCGGATTATAAGCCGCTGTGGATTATAAAAAATGTTTGTTTTTTTTGTAGATGAAAGTTACGATTATTATTTTTGTCCCTATGCATGTTTAAATGCTTAGCTGGAACGTTAACATTGAATACCTATCTACACCAACACAATAAATTGTCAACAAGTTTCTGACCTAACAAGACAAAATAAAAAAACTCTTTTCGCACAAAAAGTCTCAATTATGATGACATAAAGATAAAAAAATTTACACAATTCACTGCCATGATGGATTTTTATGACCCTCTTAAAGTACTCCGCCAAGAATTTACAAAAATAACGCAGTTAATTTCATTTCCTTTTAAAACGAAGATGAAAAATAAATCTGTCAAAATTGTCGTCTGTGCGATGTATTGGCTATTTAAAATTTCTATCCACTTGGCGTTTCTTTTTTGATGGTTTAATTCACAATCATTACGGTCTTTCTTTTTTAAAAAAAAAACGAAACAGATTATGTAAAAGATATGTTTATGATTTGCATCCGTTGAAGATGATGAATGACTGATTTCAAAATATCAAATTCCGTTGGTGCATTTCAATTGAATAGCAGCAATTTAATTAATACGATAGATTCAATAGACCTTTTCATGGCCACTTGGAACGTTTTTCTTTTTTGAATTCTTTTAACAGTTCAGTTGTGATTGATGAGTTTATGTCTCAATTCCGTATTCAATTGAAATAAAAATATTATTATAGATTAAACTCTAAATAAAATAGATTTTAATTTTTTTATTCTTTTTTCCTCTTTATAATGTTAGTCTACCGCAGAAGTTGATGAGACGTGAAATAGTGTTTTGAATTGGGAATTTCATCGAAATGTTGTAAATATATTACCAAGTGCTTTTAAATTTGGGATTGCTTTACAAAGCATTTTTTTTTTTTTATGGCTTCACTTGTCGATGGCACGTTGCACTAGTCCTGGGATGGACAAACTACGGCCCACGGGCCAACTCCGGCTAAAAAATTCTATCCGGTCCTAATTAAAAGAAATATATATTTATATATTATACATCCATCTCCTTTTCTACTTTGATTAAATATTTTTTTATTAAAAAATTATTATTTTTATCTCATTCCCCGAGATTAAATTCAATATCCTCAGTAAATGTAGAGAAGCTTAAGAATTATGAAGGTTTTGAGTTCGAAAGCAGATTTCAAGATTTCAGTGCCATTCAAACAGAATTGGATATTTTTACCATGCCTTTCAACGTAAATTGTGAAGCAGTGAGGTCAGATTTGCAGGTTGAATTAATTGAGTTGCAATCTAAAAATCATCTCAAGCAGTTATTTCTAAATATTCCAAAGTTAGAGTTGTACAAATCATTATCGAAAGTAAGTTTCCCAAATTTAATATCTCACGCCCAGAAAATCAGTGCTATGTTTGCTTCATCTTATATATGTGTGAACAAGTGTTTTCAACTGTGAACCTTAGAAAAAATTATTTCAGAAGTAGACTGGCAGATGAGCATTTAGCTTCGTTCCTTAGAATCAGTACATCTCACTTCGAACCTCAATGTAAGGAAATTTTAAAAATGATATCGAAACTTCATTCATCTCATGAACATATTTAAATTGTAATACTTGTATATTGTTTTTAAAATTTTAGAAAAATTTATGTTGGCCCACCAAACCTTTTTTTTCCGATTTTTGTCTCGCAACCGAAAAAGTTTGCCCATCCCTACACTTGCCAATGTGTAAACCTCAGGTGGATGTGAGTTCAATTCTCAAGGGGAGGGGGAGTGTACTGGCTGATTTGGAAAATGAGCAGATTCGGTGATCATTGTGATAGAGAGTCTCGCATGTATAATAAATTGCACTGTTTGGCTAGAGTTTTCTGGATTTATCCAATACATTCCTCAATATTGCAGCATATTTTTATCTCATGTGAATATATTTCTCCCATGTGAACTTTTTCTTCTTCATTGGCGCAACAGCCCCATGGTGGAACAAGGTCGTCTTCTACTGGCAGATTTCGAGACAGGAGATGTTTTCTTTTTTACTGGGTAGGATTGTCAGCCCTACGCCCAACTCTCTGCAGTCATATTAGAAAGACCTGCGGTTTAAAGTGGATTCCGAATCACTACAACCGTCCAACCACTAAGACTCGAACCCGAAACCTGTGGTAACGAGCGACAGAGCGTTAGTCACTCAGCCATCAGACCCTCTTCATATTCTATGAACCATATTCTAGATCATTTGAATACGTTGTTCCCGTGTGAACCTTTTCATATTTTAGGAACCATATTCTAGATCATTTGAATATGTTCTTCCCATATGAACTTCTTAGCATGTTCTAACTCATGTGAACATATTCCTGGATATAACTCTCAGCATATTCTAATTCATGGGAATATATTTTTCCCATAAGAACAGTTCGGCACATTAGCACTCATATGAATATATTCTTCTCATATGAAACTCTTAGCATATTCTAGCTCATGCGAATACGTTCTTCTCATTTATATCCTAGCATGTTTTAGTTCTCGTAGAAACCTAATCTAGACCTAAATTATGAATAAAGTCAGTATTTATTAATTTTCATAACATAATAGAAATAAATATTTGTGCTTTTTGGTTAACAACGTTATCAGATTACGACGCACTTGATTTACGATGAATTGCTGTCAAAAATCTGTTACCATATTTGGATTATGTGAGCCTTTTTCCTATCTTTAAGTGGATAGAAGCTCAAAATTTTACTATGAAATTTAATGCAAACAAATATGAAGTTATCAGAACTGCAGATCTATTTAATGAGAAGTCCATGCAGTTTTTCAAAACATTTATTAAAAGAGACAGTAACAAATAACCTTACATAATTTTTTTTATCGGTCCATTTATCAAAAAACTCCGAAGTGTACCTTGAGGTATAGTTGATGAAAATTGATAATTAAAAATTGTTTTCATGAACACGTTTTATAAATGATAATTTTTTAACAGAAAATATAATAAATAAATGATATTTTTAAACGCGTTTTACGTGTGTTTCTAAAATGTACTATAATTGTGGAGAGGAACCGGAACGCACAAAACGATCTTACGTTAAATCTTATGGGCAAAACATACTTTGAATAACGACGGTTTTGCCTAATGACTATAATCCAGAATAGATTATCGTCGTTAACCAAGGCTGTTTATATTCTTAACTGCGCAAAGTTAACTTATAATTCGGAAGGAAACAAAACAAGTTAATCAATCTTCAATTAAATCTTATGGTGAAATAGTGCGTTTGCTACTGACAGTCATCCTGGGGCTGGTTACTGTAATTAACTAAGATCCATTATATTCTTAATTGTACAATGTTGACAATGATTCAAATTAATCTACCTTCAGTTAAATGTTATAGGGATATTGTAGCCTGGATGTGGCCAATTTTGGACAATGATGGTGATCGTTGAATGGATTATCTTCCTTAACCAAGATTCAATTTTATTCTTAATTATGCATTATTTGGCGCTGTATGGAGGAGTCGAAACAAATGAATTAATCTTCAATTAAATGTTAAGGGAAATCGTGCCTTGGATAACGATGGTAGGTATAGAGCGGATTACAATCGTAAACCAAGGCCGTTATATTCTTAATAGTGTAATGTTTGGTGATATAGGGAGGAGCCGGAAAATGAATTAAACAATATCCTCTCTACATGTCCAAACATTGTTAAATCTTATAGTAAATTCCTGCCTTGTCTTACGAAAGTAATCCTGAACTGATTAAATTGTATCTTAAATAACGACTGTAAACGTAGAACGTTAACCAAGGCTCAGCTCATTATATTCTTACAAAATTTTTCTTACATAGGAAGGAGCAGAAACAAGTTAATCGATCTTCAATTAAATCTTATGGTAAAATCGCGCGCCGGCTATTGACGATAATCCTGATACTGGTTACTGTCATTAACTAAGATCCATCGTATTCTTAATTGTGCAATATAAAGAGGAACAGATACAAATAATCTACCTTCAGTTAATTGTTACAGAGAAATTGTGCCCTGGATAACGATGGTTTTGTTCAATGATGGGCATCATTGAATGGATTATTTTTCTTAACCGAGATTCCACCGCATTCCTAATTGTACAATGTTTAGCGCAGTGTGAAGCCGGAATGAACTAATTGATCTTAAATTATATGTAATGAAATCTCATCTAACGACCGTAATCGTAGTACTAATTATCCTCGTTAACTGATACCCACTGTATTCTTAATTGTGCATTGTTTGGCACTGTAGGGAGAAGCTGGAACAAATTAATCGATCTTCAATTAAATATTATGGGGAAATCGTGCACTTGATAACGCCGCTTTTGATCAATGACGGTGATCATGAAATGGATTATCTTTCTTAATCTAAATCCACTGTATTGATAATTGTACAATGTTTGACGTTGTTGAGTGAAGCCGGAATGAATTAATTTATGATGAAACCTCGACTTGTCTTATGACGATAATCCTGAAACTGATTAAATTGTATCTTGGATAACGACAGTAAATATAGAACGAACTATCGTCGCTAACTAAGGCCTATTTATATTCTTAATAATATAATATTTAGCGCTGTAAGGAGGAGACGAAATGAATTAATACATCTTCATTTAAATATCATGGAGAAATTGTGCACTTGATAAAGACGGTTTTGATTAATGACAGTGATCATTGAAAAGATTATTTTCCTTAACCAAATCCACTGTATTGATAATTGTGCAATGTTTGATGCTATAGAATGAAGATAGAATAAATTAATCGATATCCAGTTATGGTGAAATCTCGCCTTGTCTTACGACGGTAATCCTGGAACTGATTAAATTGTGTCTTAGATAACGACGATAAACACAGAACCACTTACCATCGTTAAGTAATGCCTATTATATTCTTAATAGTGTATTATTTAGCGTTGTAAGGTGGAGGCGAAATGAATTAATTGAATTTCCGTAAATGTTATGGGAAATCTTGCACTTGATAACGACGCTTTTAGCCAATATCGGTGATCATTGAATGGATAATCTTCCTTAATTAAATCCACTGTAATAATAATTGTACAAAATTTGACTCTGTAGGAAAGCAGGAATGAATCCAAAACATCTCTGTTAAGCTGAAGTGAATTAATTAATGGTGAAATGTCGCCTTTACGACGATAATCCTGGATAAATTGTGTCTTTGATAACGACGGTAAGCGTAGAACGAATTATCATCGTTAACTAAGGCCTATTTCTATTCTTGATAATATAATATTTAGCGGTTTAGGGTGGAGTCGGAATGAATGAATCGATTTTGAATTTAATGTTACGGAGAAATGGTGCCTTAGATAACGATGGTATTGGTCAGTGATTCTAATAATGAAATGGTTTTACCATTAATAATCAAGGCACAACTGTATTTATAATTGTCCAACGTTTGATTCACATTCCACATGCCTTGTTTTACCACATTCCACCGCTCTTCAGTATTTGATTGTATACTACTGTGGCCAAAAAGTAAGACCAAATTTCAATTTAAAACTCCTGGGGCTTACGGAATTTCATTTTCTTTCTTTTTAAGTTCCTGGCACTGTCCTTGACATCTGTGTAAAATTTCACGTCAAAATATTCATTAGTGTTTGAGTTACGCTTGGCTTTGTGTGACGCTAAAACTGATTTCGGCGATTTTTGAAATGTCTGAATTAATTGAGCAAAGGACTAGCTTTAAATTTTGTTTGCGGAAACGTATGGAATGTTGCAGAAGGCATTCGGTGAGCATTCCTATATTGGAAAGAAATGTTTAGAAATGGTATAAACAGTTCAAAGAAGGCAAAGAACGCGTTGAAGACGAAGAGCCCTCTGGTCGACCCTCAACCTCAATCGACGAAGCTCACGTCCAAAAAAATTAAATATTTATTGCTTGCAAACCGTCGATTTACAATTAGAGACCTTGCTGATGATGTTAGAATTTCAAAAGGATCGGTCAATTCCATTTTTGGACCTCAATACGCGTCAAATCTCTATTGTATTCAAAACACTGAATGCGCCAGCTCACACTGCATTTATTCTTCGTGATTTTTCGCTAGTTCACACCCATATCGTTCCACAACCGTGCTACTTCTGGCTATTCCCTAAGACCACTTCGGGGACACCTTTTTGTGTCGATTGAAAAGATTCAACGTGAATCGCCGCGCACTTTAAAGGCCATCCCTGCGATGACATTTAGCATGCGTCGAGGGTTGAAAAAAAGTTAACAGAAGTGCATTGTGTCCAGGGGAATTACCTTGAAGGCGACGAAATAAATTTGAAAGAATAAATAAAGAGTTTTTGAAAAAAATAATTGGTCTCACTTTTTGGGCACAGTAGTATTAATACAAGAAATGTCAAAAAAATTATTATTGTAAACACGCATAGAGAGAAGATGATATTTAATTTATTTTGGAAAAGAATAAAGCTACAATCGAAAGTAAAACCTATTCATAACCATAGATTTAAAAAAGAAAAAAAAACGTAAAAAAAGTGTAGAGCAAAGTAAGTCAAAAGAAACAAGTAATTTTGCAAGTCAAACCTAACAAAATTATGACGGAAGTAATATCCTCACAACGCTTGAGGCACGTTCGAGTCTGGTGCAATCTCCCATGCACCACCGCATTGTTGAAAACATTCCCAATTACGAGTTGCGGCCGCATTTGCATGGAGGGAAGAGGTCACGGGGCCACAGATGCAGCATCCACCTACACTCGGCGCATCTCGCTATCCGAGCATAAACTGGTTATTGCAAATTTTTTTCTTCTTTTTTTCCCCTTTCCTCCGCCATGATTACCCTGAGTGGTTATTTATTTCGCGAGACGCCCTTTGGGGTCAGCTCATCCCCATTCAAGTGGATGTGCCCACTTCAGCTTTGGCTTCGGAATGAGGAAGGTTCTGCATCGAGTACTTTGTTTCTAAATAAGAGTGGAGTGCTTTTGGATAGTTGGAGAAGTCATATTTTTGCATGGTCAAGTAGAAATCTTGTAATAAATTCAAGGATGCATTGGATCTTATAGATCTCGGACTTCACCACTGCAACAGGGTCACCAGCTAAACAACATGCAGCCGATTATTATTACTACCGTGCCCAAAAAAGTAAAACCAATTATTAGTTTTTTCTAAAACTCTTTATTTATTCTTCCAAATTTATTTCATCGCCTTCAAAGTAATCCCCTCCGGACACAATGAACTTATGCCAACTTTTTTACCAATCCTCAATGCATGCTAAAAAGTCATCGGCAGGGATGGCCTCAAATTATACTTTGTGGGTCGCTAATAATTGATAAAAAAATTAAAATAATAAAAAAAAAAAAATTGAAATTCTATAATCCCCAGGAATTTTGAATTGAAAATTGGTTTTACGTTTTGGACGCAGTAGTAATCATCCAAAATCATTGCATATCGTCTTTCTAATTTACATTGGAAAATAATCGTGAAATGCAGTGCTTAATTATCATAAACCAATATTATAATGAAGCTGTTATTAACCTCAACATAAAAAGAAATAGTTAGTGTAATTGCCGAAGTTAATAAAATTAGTTCAGTACATAATTAATAAAATGATATTTTTTGCAAAGCAATTGCCAATTATTAAGGGACTTTTATTATCTTAATAATGTCGTAGAAACATAAATAACATCTGTTATTAATTTAATAACACAAAACTATGCATTCAATGTCGACTGCAAATAATTCAAAACTAAAACACTTAAGCAATAGTAAAACATAACTACCAATTAAAAATTTTTTTCGCTCAACTTCCAATTTAAGAATTAATGATGTCAATGAATCGGAAAAAAAATCACAAATAATGGAACCATATTTTGAAATTACAATTTGCAAGGCGATTAATTTTTATTCATTCATTGAACCTTTAAGTGATGAAACAAAACATACATTTTAATTAAATTTTTATTGCTTTTTACAATAATACTAGACAAAGACTTCTTTTTTTTTTTTGAAAAAAAGTTATATTAATGATCGTTCGTCATTATTATTTTTTTCTTATACTAGGATTTTATGTAATTAGAAACCAATAAAAGAATTCTTTCAAATCGTAAATTGCCTATGTAAACATTATTGTTTATTATAAATTGAAATTAATGATTGTTTTCATAATCATCCGATTGTAATGGTTAATACTGGACTGAAACGAACGACTTCCTTGCAACGTTTGGATCTGTATTGCATAAACTTTTTGTATGCCAGTATATTATCACTAAAGGCCCACTGACATGCGATGAAAGGAGGACTTTTAGGGGGACTAACCTGCATTTGCGTGTCATAAAGGAAAAATATCCGAAACTCCCATCAGGCAGAATGTTATAGCGACTAATCCTCAGTGTCCGGCAGTGTGTGACCAACACCATATACGTAATTTACTCATGGATGGAGAGACAGAGGGCAGCTTCTATTGTGATGGAGCCTCGTAGGTAGAAGTCTGACTTTTCCTCCGTGTCGCTGAAGAAGGGGAGCAATTACTTCCAGGAGGATATTTACTGAAAACTACCCCTTCATTTGAATTTCGCATGGTAAAAAACCGAAAAACTCCCACCAGGTATTCTGATTAACGAGGCAAGATGCTGAAAATCCCAAACTCCATCGAGTCTCCTTGTTTTTGAAACAATTGCTACAATAAACCCGCCAAAGGATTGAATCTCATCTCTAATGCTCAGGTTACATTAAGCAACGAGTCGGGCTTATCTATACGAAATGGTTTTACTCATGTTTTCATAGTCGCCATCGAGTCTTCTCGTTTATGAAAGAAATAATTGAAAATGAGTCACCAGCGCATTAGAACCTGCAGCACTTCTGCACTTTGTTGCTCACGTTATATAGCCCCTGAGTCAAATAAAACTAATATATGTATTTTTTTAAATTGGAAGAAAAATTTCATTGATATTATACCAATCAAACTCTTTTGAAAAGTTTTCCTATAAAGTGGTTGCATATAGAAAATATATAAGTTGCTGTCATTTCAAATATTATGTTCTTCATCTTCAGTGTCGCAATAGCCCCCAGGGTTGTCAGCCCTACGCCTAACAATCATGTAGACCAAGGCCTTCGGTTTAAGGTGGATTTCGAACCGATATAGACATCCATGGGAAATCCGGGTCTCAAATCCAAAACCTGTGGCCCCGAGCGCTAGATCGCTAGTCACTCGGCCATCAGACCCCAAATATTATTTTAATTCACACAAATAAATAAGATTTATGTAGATTCAACTAAAAATAAAAAGAATTATCGATTCGACTAAAAATAAAAGAATTATCGATTCAACTAAAAATAAAAAAGAATTATCGATTCGACTAAAAATTAAAGAATTATCGAAAAATATTTTTACTAATGAATGTTACTTTAATCAGTCTTTCGAGAAAAAAACATATATATTGAAAATTGTTTTAATTTTTAAAAACTTTGGAAAAGAAGTATTCATCTAAAACATATTCAACTATGCGGAACGAAGATTAAATAAGATTTATGTAGATTCAACTAAAAATAAAAGAATTATCGATTCGACTAAAAATAAAAGAATTATCGAAAAATATTTTTACTAATGAATGTTAACTTTAATCAGTCTTTCGAGAAAAAAATATATATTGAAAATTGTTTTAATTTTTAAAAACTTTGGAAAAGAAGTATTCATCTAAAACATATTCAACTATGCGGAACGAAGATTAAATAAGATTTATGTAGATTCAACTAAAAATAAAAGAATTATCGATTCGACTAAAAATAAAAGAATTATCGAAAAATATTTTTACTAATGAATGTTAACTTTAATCAGTCTTTCGAGAAAAAACATATATATTGAAAATTGTTTTAATTTTTAAAAACTTTGGAAAAGAAGTATTCATCTAAAACATATTCAACTATGCGGAACGAAGATTAAATAAGATTTATGTAGATTCAACTAAAAATAAAAGAATTATCGATTCGACTAAAAATAAAAGAATTATAGAAAAATATTTTTACTAATGGATGTTAACTTTAATCAGTCTTTCGAGAAAAACATATATATTGAAAATTGTTTTAATTTTTAAAAACTTTGCAAAAGAAGTATTCATCTAAAACATATTCAACTATGCGGAACGAAGATTAAATAAGATTTATGTAGATTCAACTAAAAATAAAAAAATTATCGATTCGACTAAAAATAAAAGAATAATCGAAAAATATTTTTACTAATGAATGCTACTTTAATCAGTCTTTCGAGAAAAACATATATATTGAAAATTGTTTTAATTTTTTAAAAACTTTTGCAAAAGAAGTATTCATCTAAAACATATTCATCTATGCGGAACGAAGATTCTATTCATCTATTTCATGAGGGAAACTATGCAAATTAAATTGAAAATTTTAAGAATTTTTATGAAATTTTTAATAGCAATATTCATGGAAGACATGCCTGACTCTTGGATCAGTAGCAAGGCGCACCGCTGGTGAGCATTACGGCGGAGGTTCAATATGCTGGCGGCTTTATTGTAGACACTGTTTCAAAAACGAGGAGCCTCGATGGCATTTGGGATGTTCAGCATCTTCCTCGTGAGTCGGACTACTTGATGGGAGTCATCCGAGTTTTCTCCCCATACGATACGCAAATGCGGTGTAGTTCCCCCTAAAAGTCCTCGTGGAAAACACTGTCTTCCTTCTTCAGCGTCACGTCAAAATTTGAGTTTATAGCAAATATGATGAACCCCGAGTATTGTAATCCAGTATTTTAAAAGTGCAACTAAAGATAAAACTGACAACGATACCTGTTGATAAAATAAAAATTTCTTAAGATGTTTACGGTTTATATCAGTAAGATTCAAAGAATAAGAAACGTTTCTCTTTCAAAACACTTATAAAGAAATATTTCCTTTTTCTATGCCTTCTGCATATACACAAAAACCTATTAAGAAATTCTGAAAGCAAGGCTCGACTTTATACGAAAGTAAATTTAAGATTGAGGTTATTTTACATCCATATAGAATTAGAAATAGGGGTTTGGCGACAGAGTGACTAACGCTCGGGGCCATAGGATTCGGGTTCAAGTCCCAACGGTGCCATGGATGTTTGTAGTGGTTCGGAATCCACTTTAAGCCATAGGTCCTAGTTTATATGATTGTAGAGCATTGGATGTAGTATTAGACGTAGGACGTGTAGCATAGGACGAACGGCTGACAACCCTACCCCGTAAAAAGTCAGCATCACGGAATCAAGTCAGACTTCTACCTACGAGTGCTCCATCACAACAGAAGCTGCCTCCTTTTTCCCTCCTTCCACGAGACCACACGGGTTCATGGACTTGGTCTAGATGTTGCTGTCGATCAAGTGAGATAAAAAAAATAATAATAATAACACGTATCAAAAATTTTATCACTAAAATTCCAGCTAATATTCTCTTCTATCTCTCTATTTAACTTCATTTGCTATGTTAAATGTTAAATGCAATGAGAAAAGCTATTCAATTAAAAGTAATTGAAGATCAACATTGTGAGGACCATCCTTTAATCATAAACTGCTTTAAGACTTAAACACTTCCCTTCTAGATCAAACTGGAGCTTAAATTAAAGCCATTGCTGTTTATAAACTTAAGTAAATTCATTAAAATTTAATGGATTCAATTTTTAATTAAGGATTACGCCGTTTTGGGGAATTTTCCTAAAGTTAATCGCTTGCAGTACTGTCTTAGTTTTTGCATTTAAGCTGCAATCAATTTAAATGCCCTAATTGCCGATGTGTAAGTAAAGCTTTAGAAAATACTATTTTAAGAACAAGTTGGTAATTTGACATTAAATATATAGCATTTTAAAACGTTTTTTTAATTGATTTATATTCGATTAGATATCTGTGATATATTAATTCAGTATCAAATATTATCAGTTACAAATTTTTTTTTAACTTAGAGATTTTTTTAACATTTTTGGTTGGATAAAATATTTGAACGTTATTAGCTAGTATTAGCCAGTTTTTGTACCACGTGCATGCTCAGTATTATTTTATGTACATTTTTGTTTTCTTTTATTTAAATATGTAAAAACATATATATTTTATATATATATATTTACAGCAAAATTGCTTTTTAAATTATTAAGGATGTTAGAATTTTGTAATAATTGTTTAAAAACTATTTTAATAAAATAATGAGGAAAAAATCCGTTATAAGTTTTCATTAATAAAAAAAAAAAACCTACGACAAAAACTGTATAAAGAGAAACAAGATTTTGGGAATTTCAGATTTAAAATGATTTTGTTAACTTCACTATGTAGGAAAAAGCCATTGTTAACGCAACGGAAATGACGTAAAATAGTGAGGTTATCACGTGAGGTTATCGTGTGACTTGTTTGTCAGGTTTCATACCAGTGGTTCAGTGGCAAAGCTTTCCACTGGTGAGCATTAGGGCTGAGGTTCAATCCGCTGGCTGCTTGTTTCAAAAAACGAGGAGATTCGATGGAGTTTGTGATGTTCAATTATATCAATATGTGGCATTTATGATGTTCAATTATTTATATGATGAATATGGTTTAGTGTTTTACGTGGTGCATTTGGTGATGAACGTAGTTCAGGTATAAAGCTGCACTATACCCCAATACGTCATCACAATTTGAAAATACCCCCAAACGCGACAGTTGGGATGTCCACATCCTACTCCTGAAACCAAGGATAGAGCATCCCATCCTATAGATTTATTATTTATTTCTTCATAGATGTGGGGCTTTCGTTTCGTCATCAATGGTGACACAACCCACGATTGGCCAAAGCAGCCTATGTCAAACCCAGTAAACCGGGAGCTGGTTTAAAGTGGATTCCGAACTTCTGCAAACGTCCTCATTCGGAACTAACCCGTAACTCTGTGGCACCGAGCTCTACTCACTCGGACATCAAGATTAGTGTGCAGTTTTCCAGTCCAAAAATGATATGAAGCTTTGGTGATTTTATGGTTTGGTGTTGTTTTTAATGCTGGTCCTTTTGACCTGAGATCATTCATCAGTAGATTGGTAGATATATAGAATATTCAGCTTCATCCAGGTATAACACGAATTGGCCTGTTAACAATTTGAAAATACCAGCGGAAGTGGCATCTGGGAAGTACATATCCTCCCGTATCCAATGGAAGGACATCCCATCCAATAGATTTATTGTGTTCATTTCTTCATAGATGGGATAACACTTGTTCCGTATTCGGGCTCGATACCCAATGTGCAATTCTACATCCCAAAAAAAGTGAGAGTGTAAAATGTTTCAACTTAAAGAATTTCTAAAATAAAACACTCACAATTCGTCATTTCATTTTCCCCGTCGCATGCATCGAGCCATTAAGCTACATAAGTATCAACTCCAACACAAAAACTTTTCTTCGTATTTTTTTTTTTACGATCAAGCAAAAATATGGCAACTACTACAATACCATTACATCACAATGCACTCCAGACAAAAAAAAAAAAAAATAAATAAATGGACGCTACTTAACATACAGAAGTCGATGTCTTCTTCAACTTTAATCCAAGCTGGAGCGATTGTGGTGAATCTTATTACCGGACAAAGCACAGGGATAAGGAACTCTTAAAAGGTAATCGTGACTCTATGAAGATGACCTCTTATCTAAATGCACAAGTTTTATTACCTTTTAACGTGTTTCTGTTTTTTTTTATTTCACTTGTTATAGAATAGTAGTTTTCTGCGGTCTAACGACTTCGGCTTTCCTTACGACTCTATTTATGACGAAAGAATTTGTCGATAAAATCAAAAAAGTGCCCGTTATGAAGGGATTGCAAGACGCAATAGATAATTTATAAATTATGAGTAAGTATTAACAAGTAATATAAAAAAAAAAAGAGTTCGTTTCATTCTAGTTTTTGCGATAAATATAGTAAGCATCATCAATTACGTATGTTCTGCTTTTATTATGGTTGAGCTACATGATGGAAAGATTTTTATGGGTGAATCTTACAATTTTTAAATCATCACAATGAAGAAATAATTTATCTATCAGATGGATGGATTTTCTTCAATTGTATTTCTTCTTTTTTCAACTATCTTCTTCAATGGCAAAACAGCCCCATGGTGGGCCAAGACCATCTACCTACTTGCGGATTTCGAAACGTGAAATGCTTTTTTTTTTAACGCGGTAGGGTTGTAAACCCTACGGCCAAAAGTCATATTCGACCGGGAACCTACAGTTTAAAGGGGATTCCGAACCACTACAGGCATCCACCGATACCGATACCAGGAGACACCGACCTCAGCGATCAATAATCATAGTCAATCCATGAAGTAGAATTTACTTACTAAATTAAAAACATCCACCATGTTCAACAGCCACTTAAATATGCTAACAATCAGTAAGCATAGCCACTTGATGTAGGATTCAGTCACTATATTACAAGGAATAACAACCATTTTCAATAGCCACAGATATATCTCTCCGATCAGTAACCATACATGAAGTAGAATTCAGTTACTATATTACAAGGACATACATCATTTTCAATAGCCACAGAACAATGCTAACAGTCAGTAAGTACAGCTAATCCTTGAAATATTTAATCCCAGCTACTCCTTGCAGGATTTAGTCATTAAAATACAAGAAGTACATCATTTTCTATAGCCACAGGTATATCTAAACAATTAATAAATATATGAAGTACATTTCAGTAACTATCTTAAAAACATCCATAATGTTCAATAGCCAAAAGAAATTTGTTAACAGCCAGTAAGCACAACCAATCCTTGAAGTAGGATTCAGTCACTATAAGGCTACTAAGGGCATGCTCCATTTTATTACAGACATACACTCAAGAGCCAAAACATTATGACCACCTATCAATAACAAGTTGGCCCACCTTTGGCGCGCAACACAGCTTCAACCCGCCTTGGCATGGATGCCACAAGTCCTTGGTAGATGACCGGAGACAGATTGTACCAGATGTTTAAGCAACGGTCACGCAAATCGGAGATATTGCGAATTGGTGGTCTTTGAACTCTGAGCTGCCGTTCCAGGACATCCCAAATGTGTTCTATCGGATTGAAACCCGGTGAGTTAGGCGGCCAGGACAGTAACTGGAATTCAGCATCATGTTCCTGGAACCACTCCAACACAATTTTAGCCTTGTGACAAGGGGCGTTGTCCTGTTGGAACATTTCATTTCCAGCTGGAAAAACAGAGGCCATGTAAGAGTGCAACTGGTCCGCAATGATGTTCAAATACCCTGTAGCATTCATGGTCTGCTCTACCACAAACCACGGGTCCCAGAGACGCCCAAGAGAACGTCCCCAAAGCATAATACCGCCACCGGCCTGTGTATGACCTATTGAACATTGAGGGAGCAACTGTTCGCCTGGAAGACGGCGTATCCTGACACGGCCATCGGCGTGATGAATGACAAACCGTGATTCATCTGACCAGGCAACTCTCTCCCAATGATCCATGGACCAGTCACGATGTTCGGGCCCAGCGCAGGCGCAGTTGGCGATGACGCTTGGTCAGCAAAAGGCACACGAGTGGGACGTTTGCTGCGTAGCCTCATATCCAATAGTGCCCGCTAAACAGTGTGCTCCGATACTATTCTACTTGACCCTGCATTGTATTAGGTTGTCAGCTGAGCCACTGCCTGGCTCCGGTTTTGCTTCACCAAGCGAGACAGTCTCCGACGACCTGTTTCTTTGATAGCGTGTGGACGTCCAACACCATGTCGTCTACTGCTGGTCTCACCGTCATTCATCCAATTTGCATAAGTACTAACAACTGTAGATCGCTAACAACCCACGAGTCGTGCAGTTTCGAAATACTTGTTCCGAGCCTTCCAGCTATTACAATCTCCCCTCTATCAAAGTCGCTTAGATCCGCAGCCTTTCCCATCACACACAGAAGTAAGTGAAAGAATGATTCTTCAGACTCTCCAGCAGCAGTTAAATACCATTTCCACCTGATCACGTGCCTTCTTCCACGTCATCCAGGCGAGTTCATTGCAAAATGTAGGGGTGGTCATAATGTCCCATTACATTACAGGTATATATCAACGATCATTAATCTACTATCAATTCTTGAAGTAGGATTCAATCACTTTCAAGGATATTCGCTATGTTCAATTGACAGAATATCAACAAAAATTGCAATATTCCAGCACTTTTTCTGTTAATTTTCCTACAATTCCTATATATCCTACATATCCTATTCTATATATCCTATATTATATATCCTACATATCCTATTCCTATATATCCTATATTCCTATATATGCTCAGAAATTTCTAACCCTAGCGCTGAAACATTATACATTAGTGATTGTTTTTAAATAATTGAAAATTTTTAATTATTATCATGTATTGCTGAAAAATAAACTAAACGTACCCTGATATATTCAAAACTTCCAGAAAAACTGCTACAGGCACTCAAATAGATACATAACCCTACATGATCTCCAACATATTTTACATAAGATCAAAAAGACATTACAAACACTTATGCTATTCTATTTCATACGAACATATGTGTTTATAGATTTAAGTAAATCTTAAACATTTTATTTTATAATACTTATTGTAAGCTGTATCCATGTAAGCTGTTTTCTAAAAGATTTTGTAAACGATAATTTTTTTTTTTTCAAAAACTACTGTACCGAGCAGGATATCCAATGGTGCGTTACTGACGAAGTCATGCACCATTTGAGACGACAGCAGTATCTCCACAACTTTTAGAAAATTAGATATTTTATGTAAATAACTTGTCAAAAAAGAATCGCCATCAGAGAAGTTAAAGAAATAACTATTTTGCCTAGCTATTCCATTAATTTTTTGTTTTTTTAAAATGAACATTCAATTTTGATGATCATGTTTTTTAAATCAAGGTTTAGTGAAACTTCTTGAAAATCGTATTAAAAATACAAATACATACAAAAATAATCACTTTACAAGAGAGTTCTTGCCTGTTGTGTGTTATGTCTATGTTCATCTAGGTCTGAGATGCACAATCTTATTATCCAAATTTTTTTTTGGTATAGCCATAAAAAAAACGATGCCTGATGGTCGAGTGACTAGCGCTCTGGTGTACGGTGCCACAGGTTTCGGATTAGAATCCTGGTGGTGCCATGGATATTTGTAGTGGTTCGGAATCCACTTTAAGCCATAGGTCCCGGGCTAACGTGATTACTACTACTATTACACCACACCACAGCCCTGTGGCTAGATCTGAGTTTTCCCTTTACCCATTGGGAATGATGTGGGTGAGAGAGAAGTCTGACTGGGCTCCGCAACGATCTTACGGTCATACAAAGGGGCGTTGGGCTGACAACCCTACACTGAAACAAGAAACATCTCCTGTCTCGAAATCTACCAGTAGGCAGACGGTCTTGGCCTACCATAGGGGCTGTTGCGCCAATGAAGAAGATCATAAATAATATGAAAGTTAAACTCAAACAGAACACATTTTGTCTGAGATATACAAAGCTATTAAGTCCAAGGGTCTCATAAATGTTATTGTTTTTGAGACCTAGGGTACCTCTTAAATAATAAGAAAATTATACTCCTGAAAGGCGTGCGTCACATGTCAGGAATCCCAGGAGACCTCTTCAGGAGGATTATACTCGATCACACAGTAAGATTACCACAGGACTGCCTCTTAAACAGTGATACACGCAGTTGGCCTACCCGATCTACAGATTTTGTCACCAATAGAAAACTTTTAGGATGGCCTGAGTGGACAAGTGAACAGAATTTGGGTCGAACTAGGGGCATACTGACAGCAAATGGAGAATGAGATGACACACAGATGAGAGCAGGATGAGAATCGGTAGTAGATCAACTGAAAGTTTCTCCTGAAGGACACAGGGTGCGCTCTTGCCAGCAGTTATTTGCTGGTTATATTTTTTCCAATTTTAAAAATAGTTTCCAGCTAATGAAACGAATCGTTACCACCACCATATACGTTAGGAAATTACCATATCACATATCGTATAGTCTTTGTTTTGTGTGTCACAAATACAGCTGTGATTTATTTTACTAAAAACTCCCTCAGTCAATTTCCGTGCCATCTGCGATGCACCCTCTTCTGTCACTGTGTCACAACGCCCATGCCCACAACTTCCTGTTGTTATGGAGCCATCTGCATATACCTTGATGGATGTCTTCTTTCTTTAACTCGGAAATGGAATCTCCGCCACCCACGCTTATGGGATCTTCACCTGGTGATGCGATTGCTTTGTTTACTTTCGATTCTTTCGAAATACAACAGAAAGAGTTAGAATGAAATTACGCTTATGATTCATTATGTGAAATATTGTTAGTATGTAAGAAAGTGCAGTTTTGCATATAATAACTTATTTTATTATTTATATGAAGTATTTTTTTCTTCGACTGTATTCAATTTATGTTTTGTTTTTTCCATACAATTTATTGGGAAAGTATTCAAAAATCATATAGTACTATCTGTATTTTTTTATTTATTATATATTTCAAAAATTACTTCAACTCAAACAGCAATATTTAGTTCAAATAAGATGCGCTCCGTGCGAATTGTGCTACGAAGTTTTTATTTTCTATGCAATCCATGTATACATATGTGCACATTTCTATTTACATAAGTTTTCCACATTCACATACGTACATGCTTTAACATGCAGTGTTTTTCACTCCAAATTCACTTTTTAGAAATCAAATTCGCCTTTTAGCAAATGGAACAAAAAATTTTAAAGTGTTTCAAATACATCACTATGAGGATGGAGATTTTATTTATTTAAGAGCACGCAAACATATGTATGTTTATCAAAACATGTGAATATTTTACAAAACATTTCAAACAAATTTCTTGTAACAAATGATATGATGCCTCAAATGATACCATCACATGACGAGTCCTCTGACATGACAACACCGATGCGGAGTTGACAACCATATATATATATATATATATATATATATATATATAAGCATGCCTCTAATATACACTGAAGTGACAAAAGTCATGGGATACCTCTTAATATCGTGTCGGCCCTCCTTTCGCCCGGCGCAGTGCAGCAACTCGACGTGGCATGGACTCAACAAGTCGTTGGAAGTCTTCTGCAGGAATATTGAGCCATGCTGTCTCGATAGACGTCCATAATTGTGAAAGCGTTGATGGTGCAGGATTTTGGGCACGAACAGACCTCTCGAAGATGTCCCATAAATGCTCGATGGGATTCATGTCGGGCGATCTAGGTGGCCATATCATTCGTTGGAATTGTCCAGAATGTTCTTCAAACCAATCGCGAACAGTTGTGGCCCGGTGACATGGCGCATTGTCATCCATAAAAATCCCATCGTTGTTTGGGTGCATGAAGTCCATGAAGGGCTGCAAGTGATCTCCAAGTAGCTGAACATAAGCATTTCCAGTCAATGTTCGGTCCAGTCGCACCAGAGGACCAAGTCCATGCCATGAAAACAGCCCACACCATTACGGAGCCACCACCAGCTTGAACAGTGCCTTGCTGACAGTTTGGGTCCATGGCTTCGTGGGGTCTGCGCCACACTCGAACCCTACCATCAGCTCTTACCAACTGAAATCGTGACTCATCGGACCAGGCCACGGTTTTCCATTCATCTAGGGACCAACCGATATGCTCACGTGCCCACGAGAGTCGCTGCAAGCGATGTCGTTCTGTCCGTAAAGGCACTCGAGTCGGTCTTCTGCTGGAATAGCCCAAGAAAGCCAAATTTTGCGCACAGTTCTAACAGACAAAGTCCCTTGTACGTCCCACATTGATTTATGCGGTTATTTGACGCAGTGTTGCTTGTCTGTTAGAATTTACGAAAAAGACGTCGCCGGTCTCGGTCGTTATGCAGGCGGTCGACCACTGCGGTGTCCATGGTGGGATGTTATGCCTGAAATTTCATACTCTCGGCACACTCTTGACACAGTGGATCTGGGAATGTTGAATTCCTAACGATTTCCGAAATGGCATGACCCATGCGTCTAGCTCCAACTAACATTCCGCGTTCAAAGTCTGTTAATTCCCGTCGTGCGGTCATCATTACGTCAAAACCTCTTCACATGAATAACTTGAACAGAAATGAAAGCTCTGCGAAAAAGCACTGCGCATTTATACCTGTTCTACGCGATGCTACTGCCATCTGAAAAATTTGCATATTACTATCCCATTACTCTTGTCACTTCAGTGTATATTATTATTTGTATTACCCTTATATATATATATATATATATATATATATATATATATATATATATATATATATAAATATATGCATGCATAATTAAATATGACTTGCATAAATGCATATACCTGTGCATATGTATGCAATGTAAGCTTAATGTTGTATACACGTTATTTCTATGTATATATATTCGAATCATAGAATAAACACACATATATACAATGCATTTCATGCATACGTTATATAAAACTCTGCACACACAATTATGGCATCATGAAATACAGACTTATATTATACTATACGCACATGTGAAAAAAATACATAATACACACAGACATATATACAGTTAAGCGCGTATATATATGTATGTATATATATATATATATATATACATATATATAAGTATATATATATATATATATATATACATATATATAAGTATATATATATATATATTTCTTACATACTGTACAAGAACAGTTATCACTTTATGTATATACATACATACATTGAATGTTAACATATATCCATGCATTTCTATAGACAGAAATGTTTATAATAATTCATTTTAATTATTACATATGCAATTTTTTGCTGAGATGAGAGTACATACATAAACTTGTTCATTAAAATAGATACATATTAACGCATGCAACCAATCGGTGATATTTACAGATAGATCTTTATCCTTACCAATGCATGGCAACTCATACAGACATACATATTTAGACGTACACATACATACATGTCTTGATAAATATACATACATAAACATATAGAGAGACAAAAACCAAAATTTTCAAAGGGATGAATTGAGATGCAAAAATTGAACTTGATTTTAAAAATTACATTTGAAATGCAAAAAGTTGAATTTAATTCCCTTTGAAAAGTTGTATTTAAAAAGAACGAAAGATGAATTTGGAAAGGAAAAAAAGATTTTAAATGGGAAATAAAAGTTTATTTAATTTGCAAAAGGGTGAATTTTTGAATTCATGAACTATAAAAAGGGTTTTGATCATATTCGTGTGTATATATAATTTAAATAATATTTTTTTCACATTAAATCATCTGTTTAGTTTTAGAAACAATTTAAAAGATTAATAAGTTTATTACATATAATAAGGAAATCAAATTTATGAAAAATAATTTTTTTTTGCATGAAATAGCAGAGGATATTACAACATTTTTTTAAAAAAGATCTCGCATTTAATTCATTAAACAATAGATTATACATTAATATCACGAAATGTATTTGAATGTAACAAATGTATAAAAGATTAAATATTTTATGATCACAAAACATCAGTTTTAAATAATACTAAACTTAATCATTTAATTTAATTTACGATGTTAATATTCATAAAAAATAATAAATAAATCGTATTAAAAATATTTTCGTAACTTAATCTTATTTTATTCCAACCTGAAACAGTATTTTGTATTTTGTAAAAAGCACCATTTAAAGTATTAATTATTTGAAATTTATCATTCACAAAATAAAAATAAAAAAAATATTATTTAAAAACAAAAACTAATCTAATTAAAAATTCCTTTTCAATTTTCGTTAAAAACATAATTATTTTCAATAAAACTTAATGCTTAATTTTTTTTAAAGTGAATCTAAACCTGTAAAGAAATTTTTACTTAATTATCAACAACATCACGTGCCTCTTTTCGTCCAATCAATTAAATTTAGAAAAGCAGCATTAAATCAACCACTATCTGTATCATTTTAACATCGATTTGCAATTCGGGGCAAATATGTAGTAGACAAACTGTGCAATAAATTACAAATATTGAACTTTCAAACGCACACCATCCTGAAATTTTCCAATACAAACAAACCCTCCCAACTCTTTTTATTTCCTTTTAAAGTTATTAAATTTAAAGATTTCATATTCATCAAAATTCGCTCCCGCAACATTTCTACACCACCCCCCTTCTTTCCACCACCCCACTTTCATTAAACCCCTAACGCATACCGATAAAGGAAGAAGAAACTGAGAGAAATTTACGAAAACCCGTTAATTCTCCAACTCATTTCAGTTTGGAAAATAACGGGGACTGCAAATTAATGGGCATTAATTTTTACGACCCCGTTACGACCGGAGAGTGAAAATCGATTGCAACGGAAAAGATATGGGACTTAAGTAAAAGAACGTCTCATAATAACTTTCCGCCATTACCTAAGAAACAAAAGACCCTCAAAAAAAAAGAACGAACGAAGAATCTGCTTCTTTGAGATAAGAAGATATTTATGAGACTCCGTATCATTCCATTTTCCCGAAAAAATGGTATTAAGGAACGTTAAAGTAGAAAGGCTTAGCAGATAACGGAGCGGGAAATGTCTTGGAAAGAACCGTTGCCTTTTAAAATATGGCTTCGTTATTGTAAATGGCGGCCGTTATGCCTAAAAATAAAATAACAACTGCAAAATAAAAAAAACTCAGACGGAAATTCTATTTAGCATTCTAAATATATTTTATCTATCTAACGCAAAACTGAATTTTGTTGTTTTTTGTTTCTATTCATTTTGTACGGTATTTCAAACATTAATACTCTAAAAGTGGCAGTCGTAAATTTTTAACTTGTTTTTTGTTTCTGTACGAGCTCGAAGTAGATTTTCCATGTTAATTGCTTTTATCGTATGATTTTTTTCTTTTGTCTGTATTAATTTTATTTTGTTTGGTATTAATTATTTGAGATTTATCATTCATCCTCATCATTTCGACTCAACAGCCCCAAAGTGGTCCAAGGTTGTCTGCCTACTAGTAGACTTCGAGAGAGGAGATGTTTTTCTTCTTTACAGGGTACGGTTGTCAGACCTACATCCAACGGCTATATTAGATTAAGACTAACGATTTAAAGTGGATTCCGAATCACTACAAGCATCTATTGCACCGCCGAGACTCGAACCCGAGACCTAAGGCACCGAGCGCCAGAGTGATAGTCATTCGGCTATCAGGGCTTTATTATTCACAAAATAAAAGATATTATTTAAAACAAAAACAAAGCTAATTAAAATTTTCTTTTTCCATTTACGTTAAAACCATCATTTTTTTAATTAAATTTAATGCTTCATTAATCAAATTTAATGTTTTTTAAAAGAGAATCTGAGCCTGTGAAACCTAAACTTGTAAAGTACTATTAACTTACTTATCAACAACATCACGTGCCTCTTTCGTCCAATCAATTAAATTTAAGAAAGCAGTGTTAAATCAGCCACTATTTGTATAATTTTAGCATCGTTTGCTGTTCGGGGCAAATATGAAGAAGACAAACTGTGCAATAAATTACAAATATTGAACTTTCAAAAGCACACCATCCTAAAATTTTTCCAATACAAACAAACCCCCTCCCCAACTCTTTAATTTCCTTTTAAAGTTATTAAATTTAAAGATTTCATCTTCATCAATATTCGCCCCCGCAACATTTCTACCCCTCCCCCTCCCACTTTTAATATATTTATATAATTTTTTTTTATATCACTTATACATTTTTATTTTTTATTTTATTTCAAACTTAAAGAAAAAAAGTATTTTGGAATGCAGGATATAAAATATTATTTATTTAAGATTTATCATTCACAAAATAAAAAATATATATATTATTAAAAACAGAAACAAATTTAATTAAAAATTTCTTTTTCCGTTTATGTTAAAAAGTATAATTTTTGAATAAAATTTAAACCTTCCTTTTTTTTAAAGAGACTATATGCCTATGAAACCTAAGCCTGTAAAAAAAATTTTTACTTTAAATAAGTATACATCCCGTAAGTATTAACTATACGTCACGCTTTAATAAATATACATCACTTATACATCACGTTTTAATAAGTATACATCAAGTAAGTATTAAGTATACGTCACGCTTTAATAAATATACATCAGGTAAGTAATAAGTATACGTCAAGTTTTAATAAGTATTCATCACGTAAATACCAACTATTGTTTATACGCTTACAAGAAACTGAGAGAAATTTACGAAAACCCGTTAATTCTCCAACTCATTTCAGTTTTGAAAGTAACGGGAACTGCAAATTAACGGGCATTAATTTTACGACCCCGTTACGACTGGAGAGTGAAAATCGATTGCAACGCGAAAGATATGGGGACTTAAGTAAAAGAACGTCTCATAATAACTAACTTCGCCATTACCTAAGAAACAAAGAAAAAAAAAAAAAAAAAAAGAACGAACTAAGAATCTGATTCTTTGAGATAAGAAGAAATTTATGAGACTCCGTATCATTGCCATTTTCCCGAAAATGGTATTAAGGAACGTTAAAGTAGAAAGGCTTAGCAGATAGCGGAGCGGGAAATGTCTTGGAAAGAACCGTTGCCTTTTAAAATATGGCTTCGTCATTGTAAATGGCGGTCGTTATGCCTAAAATAAAATGACAACAACAGAAAGACGGAAATTCTATTTAGCATTCCTAATATATTTTATCCATCTAATGCAAAACTGGAATTTTGTTTTTGTTCATTTTGTACGGTATTTCAAACTTTAATACCCTAAAAATGGCAGTCGTAAATTTTTAACTTGTCTCTGTACAAGTTCTAAGTGGATTTTCCATGTTAATTGCTTTTATTATACGGTTTATTTTATTTCGTCTGTCTAGAAGCAAGATTTATTATTATTATTATTTTAATATAGGCATATATTTTACAAGTCTTATTTTACTTTGTGAGGTTTTGAACATTTTAGTCTCCAAAAACAGATTAACTATTCAAAACATGCAAGATTGTGTGTAATTTCAATAGCACAGTATGGACTAAAAATCGATATACCCATGAATTTGTTAAATAACATTTAATAAATAGATCTTATTAAAGATATTATCTTATTTTATTCAAACTTGCAAAAAAAAAGTATTTTGGAATTCATGATTTAAAGTATTAATTATTTGATATTTATCATTCACAAAATAAAAATAAAAATATTATTTAAAACAAAAACTAATCTAATTAAAATCCTTTTTTTTTTTTTTCCGTTTTCATTAAAAGCATAATTGTTTTTAAATAAATTTAATACTTCATTTCTTTTAAAGAAAATCTAAGCCTTTGAAACCTAAGCCTGTAAAGAAATTTTTACTTTAAATAAGTATACATCCCGTAAGTATTAAGTATACGTCGAGTTTTAATAAGTATACATGACGTAAGTATTAAGTATACGTCAGGCTTTAATAAGTATACATCACGTAAGTACAAGTATACATCGCGTAAGTATTAAGTGTACGTCATGTTTTAATAAGTATAAATCACGTAAGTACCAACATCACTTGCCTGTTTCGTCCAATCAATTAAATTTATAAAAGCAACATTAAATCAGCCACTATCTGTATAATTTTAACATCGATTTGCAATTCCGAGTAAATATGTAGCAGACAAACTGTGCAATAAATTACAAATATTGAACTTTCAAAAGCACACCATCCTAACATTTTCCAATATAAACAAACCCCTCCCCAACTCTTTAATTTCCTTTTTAAAGTTATTAAATTTAAAGATTTCATCTTAAAAATCATCTTTCATCTTAGATTTCTTCTTTAAAATTCGCTCTCGTAACATTTCTACCCAACCAGCCCTTCTTCCCCACCCCCACTTTAATTAAACCCGATAACGCATACCGATAAAGGAGAAGATGAAACTGAGAGAAATTTACGAAAACCCGTTAATTCTCCAACTCATTTCAGTTTTGAAAGTAACGGGGACTGCAAATTAACGGGCATTAATTTTACGACCCCGTTACGACTGGAGAGTGAAAATCGATTGCAACGCGAAAGATATGGGACTTAAGTAAAAGAACGTCTCATAATAACTAACTTCACCATTACCTAAGAAACAAAGACAAAAAAAAGAACGAACTAAGAATCTGATTCTTTGAGATAAGAAGAAATTTATGAGACTCCGTATCATTGCCATTTTCCCGAAAAATGGTATTAAGGAACGTTAAAGTAGAAAGGCTTAGCAGATAGCGAAGCGAGAAATGTCTTGGAAAGAACCGTCGCCTTTTAAAATATGGCTTCGTCATTGCAAATGGCGGTCGTTATGCCTAAAATACAATAACAACAACTACAAAAAAATAAAACTCAGACGGAAATTCTATTTAGCATTCTTAATATATTTTATCCATCTAACGCAAAACTGGAATTTTATTTTTTGTTCATTTTGTACGGTATTTCAAACTTTAATACCCTAAAAGTGGCAGTCGTAAATTTTTAACATGTTTTGTGTTTCTGTACAAGTTCTAAGTGGATTTTCCATGTTAATTACTTTTATTGTACGGTTTATTTATTTATTTATTTTTGTCTGCCTAGAAAAGGGGTGTCCAACCCGCGGACCGACTTGAACATTTCTAGCCCTTGAGATTCATTACAAAATATATTTATTTTATATGTTTTATACATTCAAAATATATTTATTTGATACGTTTTATACATTCAAAATATATTTATTTTATAATGACCAAAATAGTGAAAGCCAATGTATTTAAAAATACATTATGTGTACGTCCATATATTAAAAAAATAGCTGTCGAAATTATGAGAAAAATTAGTTTTGATTTTACAAACAAGTATCGTACTAATAAACTAAATATTTTTTAATGATTTTATTTTTAAAATAAAATATAATGCTTCATTTTTTTTACAAGGGAATCTAAACCTGTGAAGCCAAAGCCTGTAAAGAAATTTTTACCAATTTAGTATCAACATCAAGTGACTCTTTTCGTCCAATCAAATAAATTTAGAAAAGCTGCATTAAATCAGCCACTATCTCTATAATTTTAACATCGATTTGCAATTCGGGGCAAATATGTAGAAGACAACTGTGCAATAAATTACAAATATTGAACTTCAAAAGCACACCATCCTAAAATTTTCCAATACAAACAAACCCTTCCCAACTCTTTAATTTCCTTTCAAAGTTATTAAATTTAAAGATTTCATCTTCTTTAAAATTCGCCCTCGCAACATTTCTACGCCACCAGCCCTTCTTCCCCACCCCCACTTTCATTAAACCCGATAACGCATACCGATAAAGGAAGAAGAAGAAACTGAGAGAAATTTACGAAAACCCGTTAATTCTCAACTCATTTCAGTTTTGAAAGTAACGGGGACTGCAAATTAACGGGCATTAATTTTACGACCCCGTTACAACTGGAGAGTGAAAATCAATTGCAACGCGAAAGATATGGGACTTAAGTAAAAGATCGTCTCATAATAACTAACTTCGCCATTACCTAAGAAACAAAGATTCTCAAAAAAAAAGAATGAACGGAGAATCTGATTTTTGAGATAAGAAGATATTTATGAGACTCCGTATCATTCCATTTTCTCAAAAAATGGTATTAAGGAACGTTAAAGTAGAAAGGCTTAGCAGATAGCGGAGCGGGAAATGTCTTGGAAAGAACCGTTGCTTTTAAAATATGGCTTCCTCATTGTAAATGGCGGTCGTTATGCCTAAAATACAATAATAACAACTACAAAAAAATAAAACTCAGACGGAAATTCTATTTAGCATTCTTAATATATTTTATCCATCTAACGCAAAACTGGAATTTTATTTTTTGTTCATTTTGTACGGTATTTCAAACTTTAATACCCTAAAAGTGGCAGTCGTAAATTTTTAACATGTTTTGTGTTTCTGTACAAGTTCTAAGTGGATTTTCCATGTTAATTACTTTTATTGTACGGTTTATTTATTTTATTTTTGTCTGCCGAGAAAAGGGGTGTCCAACCCGCGGACCGCCTTGAACATTTCTAGCCCTTGAGATTCATTACAAAATATATTTATTTTATATGTTTTATACATTCAAATATATTTTTTTTTAATGACCAAAATAGTGAAAGCCAATGTAATTAAAAATACATTATGTCCATATATTTAAAAAATAGCTGCCGAAATTATGAGAAAAAAATTAGCTTTGATTTTACAAACAAATATCGTACTAGTAAAATAAATATTTTTTAATGATTTTATTTTTAAAATAAAATTTAATGGTTCATTTTTTTACAAGGGAATCTAAACCTGTGAAGCCAAAGCCTGTAAAGAAATTTTTACCAATTTAGTATCAACATCACGTGACTCTTTTCGTCCAATCAAATAAATTTAGAAAAGCTGCATTAAATCAGCCACCATCTCTATAATTTTAACATCGATTTGCAATTCGGGCAAATATGTAGAAGACAACTGTGCAATAAATTACAAATATTGAACTTCAAAAGCACACCATCCTAAAATTTTCCAATACAAACAAACCATTCCCAACTCTTTAATTTCCTTTCAAGTTATTAAATTTAAAGATTTCATCTTCATCAAAATTCGCCCCTGCAACATTTCTACACCACCTCCTCTTCTCCCCCTTTCATTAAACCCCATAAACCAGAAGAAACTGAGAGAAATTTACGAAAACCCGTTAATTCTCAACTCATTTCAGTTTTGAAAGTAACGGGACTGCAAATTAACGGGCATTAATTTTACGACCCCGTTACGACTGGAGAGTGAAAATCGATTGCAACGCGAAAGATATGGGACTTAAGTAAAAGAACGTCTCATACTAACTAACTTCACCATTACCTAAGAAACAAAGACAAAAAAAAAGAACGAACTAAGAATCTGATTCTTTGAGATAAGAAGAAATTTGTGAGACACCGTATCATTCCATTTTCCCGGAAAATGGTATTAAGGAACGTTAAAGTAGAAGGCTTAGCAGACAGCGGAGCGGGAAATGTCTTGGAAAGAACCGTTGCTTTTAAAATATGGCTTCGTCATTGTAAATGGCGGTCGTTATGCCTAAAATACAATAATAACAACTACAAAAAAATAAAACTCAGACGGAAATTATATTTAGCATTCTTAATATATTTTATCCATCTAACGCAAAACTGGAATTTTGTTTCTGTTCATTTTGTACGGTATTTCAAACTTTAATTCCCTAAAAGTGGAAGTCGTGAATTGCTCTGAGAAATCCTTTTTGTCACTGCTTTGCTTTCAGAATCGACTATATCGATTGTGACGGCTGTCTGACTGCCTGGTGGGAGTTCTTAGGTTTCTCATCTGCATGGTTGAGAGATTCACCCCAGAAATGCAACACTTTACTTTTACCACCTTTCAAATATCATTCTCAAAAAGGTTGTATCCATTTATTTTTTTTTTTTTTTTTTTTTTTGAACATTTCAAACCCTGTACAATTTTTTTTACAGTGTACACATAAAATTTCAACTTCTTCAAAATGCACCGACATGTTTCATACGAAACTCCTGCAACTCCAAGTAATCTTCTGAGTGATTTCTGGAATTTCCTCATCTGTGCGGTTAGGAACTCGGCTTCACTGGTTCTCAGGACATTATTTGTTAATTCAGAGCATCTAATACTCTTCCAGTCAGCACATCGTGACATTTCATCTTTTCTTTTCCTGCATGCTTCTTCTTCTTTTTTTTTTTTTTTTTCTTTTTTTCCTCTTTAAATATCTTTTCTTCGTCTTCTGATTCCAAATGTGAGATTATCCTGCTGACTTTTGATCTTTCCTTTTTTTAAAAACATCACTGTCTTTCTATGATTGGTCAGCACTTCACTTCTCTCCCGTGATTGGTTTGGAGTGTCGATCATTTCTCCAGAACCACAGGGATGACGCCTACCCCCGCAGATCATCAGTCCATTGCCTTTTCAAAGTCATTAACACAAGTGATCGGTTTCTTTCGAATCACATAAATATTTATTACATATGGTATACTGACCAGTCTATTGATCAGTAAATTTATAGTTTAGAACAGGGTCTCCAAACTACGGCCTGCGGGACAAATCCGGCCCGCCAGTGTCATCCATCCGGCTCGCGACAGTGAATAGCTTATTGTTACTGTAATAAGTTGGATAAAAAAAAATACAGAATGATAATTACTCGGTTTTATTTAGTTAGGTAAAGCTTAATGACAAGCATAATAAGCAGAAAATTTAACTTAAGCATAACAACTAACTGAAATTATAGATAATGGCAGAAAAATTAAAATGGTTTTGGCCCTTGGTACTTACCGGAGTAAACAGTATGGCCCGAAGGCTGGAAAGTTTGGAGACCCCTGGTTTAGAACATTTTCTTTTTCATCTTTTATATCGTTCGCTATTATTCAGACATGATATTCATAGCATAAAAAACATGTAACATTATTTCATATTAAAGCGTTAAATATATATATATATATGTGTGTGTGTGTGTGTGTGTGTGTGTCATCCGAGTTGAATCAAAAGCAATAAATTCAACACAGGATTAATTTTAAATTTCATTTACATTAAAGAATAAAAGCTTGTCAAGTTTCCTTGCAAGTGAATGGGACAGCAACGTTGGTGATTCTGAGATCTCTAGTCAAGTGATAGTAAATGTCCACGTATTGTAAAAATTGCTGAAGAGAATTGCTGCTGCTCTGTTTCAAATCATTAAGTTGTGATTTTTTGTGGAAATGAAGTCTTAAAAAATGTAAGGGCGTTAAGTCTGGAGATTTGGCAGGCCATTTAGTGAAGCTTCTTCTAATCCATCCATTTCCCCCTTGTTGTAAGCCACCACCAGATGGTGCTGCAGTATATCAACTTCTATATCATTCAACCAATCGCTATGAAAATTGGTAATAATATGTATTTGACTATGGAAAATATGTTAGCGCTATCCACATGATCGTTACTTGCCACGAGATGGTGTTGCAGCATTTCATCTTATATACCGTTCAAACGATATCCATGAAAATGAGTATGCACATATATTTGAACATGGAGAATATATTCGGAACGTGTAATTTCCTACAAAGCATTTTTTTTTTTTTTTTTTTTTTGTCTTAGAAACATTTTCAGTTTAAATATTGCTGTTCATTAAACAGCGATTTTTTAATTAATTTAAAAATTGCTAAGAATATTAGAAAAAACTGCTAAAAAAAATTGTAATTAATTATCTTTTATGAATCAGATCTATAATTGTGATGTATTTAGAATTTTTGTAAACTTTTTATTTTTATCCTTGAACTTCACTTATAAAAGCTGCAAATGCAATTAATGTTCATAGACAAACTGTCTATCAGAAAGGGAAATTGCAGCAATATCCGCAAGTCACTTTCATCAGACACAACAGACTTGTGATCTCTAATAAATTTTCTTTGCCATTACAATTATGCGACATCATCTTTCAAGCAAGACCAAATAATTGCTAGAAGAAGACTCATTTCTTGCGTCATCTTGCGTAACCGTCGTAAATTTAACTCCGAACATAAATTTATTTTCCAGGAAAAAAGAACAGAAAATTCTTTCTAGATCAAACGCTTGGAGTTGACGAGAAAATTTATTTGAAAAGAAAAGAGAAATGCGAGACGAATTCCGATTTACGATCTTTAATTATTCGTCTCATATTTTGTGATTAAGAATATTCTATCTTCGACAGCAGTAAAAATCAACAACATGCATGAAAAAATTAACGGCAGACATCATTATTTATTTATTTATCTCTTCTGAACTGAACACGAGTTGCTGTCGAGCAGACGATATTACCGGATCGTCAGCAACGAAAACATAAACTGGCAACAGAACAGAAAACAAATATTCTTTCGAATATGCAATAAAATTCGTCTTCGTGCTCTAGTGTGTTCGTATGTGTGTTAATAACCGTTTTTTTTTCAAGAAGTATAAATTGGCTGAAAATTATTTTGCTAGATGTGTTCTAAGGTATTTATAGCCATCATTAGAATACATGAAAAAATATTTTTTAAAAAATAAGAAAAAACTTAAATAAAAATAAAAAATCTTTAATAAAATAATTTTCTTCTATAAAAATGCAAAATCGTTACAGTTGAGCAGACGATATTATCAGATCGTCAATAACGAAAACGAAAACATAAATTGGCAACAGAACAGAAAACAAATATTCTTTCAAATGTGCAATAAAATTCGTTCTAATATGCATATCGGATTGTCTTATTTAGCAACCGATGCATCCAAATCTCCAGCCAAACACTCAATTTCTTGCATTAATTTTTTCACACAGGAAAATTCATCTGGGACAATCTCTAATTATAACAGTATTTTTACAGGAGAAACTCTGGCACTGCTATTATCAATTTCCACGTATGTACTCAAATCACATCATTACATTATTTTATCAGACAGTCTCTCTGCTCTCCGAGCTCTTCAAAATTGCAATTTTAAATCCACAAGAGTCACCAAATTGCTAGGAAATCAAGTCAAACATAACCTAAATTCCATTTTATCTTTACAATTCATTTGGACTCCAGGTCACGTCGGCATACAGGAAAATGAACAAGCAGACTCTTTGGCAAAAACCGCGTCAGACACAATAATTTTAAATTGATTTCTCCGGATGACATCATGTACCATCAAAAAAAAAGAAAATATTTCAAACTTCAAATGAACAATGGAACAAAAGTAAATACGCAATGGAGCTGTTGCATCTAAATAGCATCAAATCAATTCATCGTCTTTTACCTTTCAAAAGAAAAGAAGAAGTACTAATTTCCAGATTTCGCACCAAAACATATCCTTCTTCAGCCAGACTCCATAGATTTGGATTAACGTCTTCTCCAATGTGCTCACGATGCAAAAACCGGAAACCGAAGAACACATTCTATTCCAATGTACTAAATATGAAGTACAAAGAGAAAAACTTAAACAAGCTTTTGGATATAAAGTCCTCTCCTATTCTTGGTTATTTGATATGAGCGATGAACCGTATTACAAAACCGTTACACTAATTAATTTTCTACGAAAAATTGCGTAGTTGTTAGTTTTATTTTTTCATTGCGATTTTCTGAGTATACTAACGTTACAATATTATTTCGTGACAGAAGTACTGCACGACACCTCATTTCGGACCCTTCTATTTCATAATTTTTGAATCAGTTGAAGTTCACTGATTATTTGAAAATCTGTTTTCATTAGTATTTTTCTTTTCCACTTATTAATTCTTTTCCACTGATACCTTCTGGAGAGTAATTGGATAAATTGAGATAAAGCAGCTAACGCGAGCATAAATCTCAAAATCACGTCAAGTCAAGTCAAGTCGTTCTAAAGTTCGTGCATTCGTGTAGTGCTCATTCATGTTTTTTAGAACTGTTTTTTTTTTCAAGAGGTATAAAATAGCTGAAAATTATTCTGATATTTTGTTTGATGCATTCGTAAGTAATTTATAGGCATCATTAGAATACATGGAACAAATATTTTCAAAAATAAGAAAACATTTAATAAAAATTAAAAACTTTAATAAAATAATTTTCTTTTATAAAAATGCAAAATTGTTGCTGTCGACCAGACGATGTTACCAGATCGTCAGCAACGAAAACATAAACTGGCAACACAGCAGAAAACAAATATTCTTTCAAATGTGCAATAAAATTCGTTCTCAATGGGCATCATTAGAATACACGGAAAAAATATTTTTAAAAAATAAGAAAAAAATTTAATAAAAATAAAAAATCTTTAATAAAATAATTTTCTTTTATAAAAAATGTAAAACTGTTGAGCAGACAATATTATCAGATCGTCAATAACGAAACTGGAAAACGAAAACATAAACTGGCAAACAGAACAGAAAACAAATATTCTTTAGAATGTGCAATAAAATTCGTTCTAAAGTTCGTGCTCTAGTATATTCGTGTAGTGTATTATTACTGAAAATTATTCTATTTTATTAGATGCGTTCGTAAGGAATTTATAGGCTTCATTAGAATACATGGAACAGATAGAGGAATATTTTTAAAAATTAATAAAAATAAAAAAAAATTAACGAAAAAATAAATTAAGAAAAAATTTTTAGTTAAATATTTTTCTTGTCTTTAAATGTAAAAATGCAATGTATTATTTCTTACAATGATATCATAAAGTATGTTACCCCCTCAAAGTCCTCCCGGAAAGCACTGCCCTCCTTTTTCAATGACTCGGAGCCAAATTAGACTTCTACCTGCTGTACTCCTTCATAACAGAAGCTGCCACCCTCTTTTCCTCCATCCATGAGTAAACTATTCATGGGATGTCCCCTCGCGCCCTGCAGGATACTGAGGATTAGTCGCAAAACAACAACTTAATATAAGTAACATTAAATAGTGAACAAAGCTGAGTTAATAACATTAATGTGGCTTATATTTCTAAACTTTACACTATTAATTGAATGGAATTGCTCGTTGCTGTGAAATAAACATGTAATGACTGCAAGAGATTGCTAATGGTACGAAGTAGCGATTCGAACAAGTAGCCATCTTCAATTGTAGCCAACAAGTAGCGATCTTCAATTCAGTGAAAAGGCATAGCAAAGCAGCAAGTAGAACAGTGCCAAGCTCGTGCAATTTAGAGATAATACAGAAATCAAGTTAAATATGTGAGTGCAATTTTAGTGGTAAATTTAATATAAAAATTCATTGTCACTAATTTAAACAAATAAAAAGCCGCCTTTTCCTACCATTGTTTTTTGTTTAAGATACTGATAATACAGACAACCAATTTACATGAAATAGTGAACAAACCTGAGTTAATGGCATCAATACGGCTTATATTTCTAAACTTCACACCACTGATATTCGTATTGAATAGAATTGCTCGTTGCTGTGAAGTAAACAGGTAATGATAGCATGGTACGAAATAGCGATTCCAACAAATAGCGATGTTGGGTTATTTCCAAACAAGTGGCCATGTTCGGTTCAGTGAAAATACATGGAAATCGCATTTAGCTAATGGACGAATGGCAATTTGGAGGTATCTCAAAACCAAGTGAAACATAATTATTCGTCCCCGATGCTAGGTTATTGCCAACAAGAGGCGATCTTCAATTGGAAGTCGCAAGTAGCAAAGTGTCAGCTCGTAGCAATTTAGGGAGTACCACAAAAATCAAATTATATAGCTGATTGCAATTTTTGTGATAAATTTAATATAAAAATTCACTGTCCTTTTAGTCGCATCTAACAGAGAAAAAGCCGCATTGTTAACGATTTTACATATTATTTCACTTGTTGCAACCAAGTCAAGGACACACGTCCGACTTCCTGTGCACCCGTTCCACTTACCAAACCTTGCAAGGCAACTGCCAAGATCCTCCAGACATCTGAACCTCCAATCAAAGAGATATTAGGTGCAGCGAAACAGTGGGACGCATGGCAGCACGAGTCATCTATCAGATCGGGTTCGATAGCATCTCCCGGAACGGAAGTTGACATCCACCAACCCACGCGAGAACATGCCTCCCTCGGGGTCCCGCTGGCCTAATTAAAAGATAACTCGACTAACCCACAAACCATGTTCTTCTTCGGATGGAGCCTTGGGGCCAGATTACCATCCGGATTGTTTCTGTCTCCATTGTATCTATCAAAAAGGAACAGCAGAACAGTGTGTGTCCTGGGGTTATCCGTCATTGTTGTTTTCGATTCCTCCCTTTTAAATGAGGTTTAATTAGGGAGTAATTAGCTGGCTGGTGGGATCGTTTGGTTTGGAGGTACAGTGGTTTAATTTATCGTGCTGGAAACTTGAAACTATTTCGATACTAGTGATAGTGGATCACTTTAACAGTTCTTATAGATTTTAAATGGCTAATATTTTACAACACATAAAATTGTATATTTTTAGGAAGAAGTGCACATTTAGGGGATCATATATTGCATATTTAGGAGCACATATATTGCATAATTAGAATTGAATATTTAAAAGCACGCATATTGCATATTTAGGGATCATATATTGCATATTTAGGAGCACATATATTGCATAATTAGAATTGAATATTTAAAAGCACGCATATTGCATATTTAGGGGATCATATTGCATTGCATATTTTTAGGAGCACGCATATTGCATATTCAGAAATGCATTTTTTTTTTTTTTTGTTCTAATGCAGCTGGCAATACTGGAGACAATTGTCTTCGATGCCTTAAGGCAAGCGCTGCACCGACGTTACTAACTTAGCATTACTCCGGGGTGCATGTAGCTTGAAGATAATCTACGAACGCGGTGTAAAACTATCCCCGCAACGCTCTACAATCATGTTAAACCTGAAACTGCGGTTTAAAGTGCATTCCGAACCACTACAAACATCCATGGCACCGTTGGGACTCGAACCCGAAACCTGTGGTACCGAGTCCCAGAGAGCTAGCCACTCGGCCATTCAGGCCCATAAGTGCATATTTAGGAGCACATATATCGCATAATTAAAAATGCATATTTTGGAGCACGCATATTGCATATTTAGGAGCACATGTATTGAATATTTAGGAGCACATATTTAGAAGCACATATATTGAATATTTAGGAGCAAATATTGTATATTTAGAAGCATGTATATTGCATAATTAGAAATGCATATCTAGAAGCACTTATATTACATAATTAGAAATGCATACTTAGAAGCACATATATTGCATATTTAGAAACACATATATTATAATTTAAAAGGAAAAAAATTAACAAAAGTTAAAATAAAATGTTTTATTAATGAATGAAATTTTATTAACTTCAAAATAGTTTACTTTATTTTACTCATCATAGTTACTAATAATAAATCTGAAATTTTAAAAACTTCTGATTTTTTTTTCAAAACAATGTTGGTTATTATTATATATATTTTTTAAAATGAAATATTTGGTTAATAACATAGAGAGATTTTTCCTGATTATATGTTTAACGAAAAACACAATTTTAAAAACTGGTTATTAGATTGATTGATTGCTTATTATAAAGTTTAATAATTTTTGAATAAGAAATCAAATACTTACAGATAGATATAATGTTTCGATAATATTCATTAATTGCTGCTAATAAAATTAAATTTTTAGCAAAAAAAAAAATTTATGAAATAAACGTAATAAATCCTCATTACATTAGGAGGTAAAAATTATATTTTAAATGACCAACTTCATCTTCTTCTTCAATGGCGCAACAGCCCCTTGATGAATCAAGATTGTCTGCCTACTGGCATATTTCGAAACATGAGATGTTTTCTTTTAATAGGTAAGGTTGGCAGCCAAAGTCCAACGCTCTACAGTCATATTAGACCAGGATCCACGGTTTAAACTGGATTCCGAACCACTAGAAACATCGAAACCTGTCGCACCAAGCGCCAGAGCGCTAGTCACTCAGCCATCAGACCCGAATATTGAAAGTTGGGCCATGTAAGGCAAGGCCGTCTGCCTACTATCAGATTTCGTGACAGGAGAGGTTTTCTTTTTACTGGGTAGAATTGTCTGTCATATGCCCAACGTTCTAAGGATTTAATGCAAAAACATTAATCATTTTATTGAAGATGGAAAAATGCAACAGTTTTGTAGAGCAATTTTGTTCACAAATTAATGAAATATAATATTATCTAATGTTTTTTGAAATCAACATCTACTTAACATCGTTTTGTATAAAAATTATTTTAACCAGATATTTTAACCGCCAGATAAATTTTAACATTGCAAAAGTTAAACAATCATGCATAATAATAGATTTATTCTAAAAAAAGTTTTTTAATCTTTTCATCGTTATAAAATCATGGTAAAAAAATATTCAAAAAAAAAAAAAAAAAATACGAAATTAATTACACTATTTAAATGTCACTCTGTAGTTAACCTAACAATGCTCTTTAATTAAAATAAATACCTACACAACTCTAGTTTGAAGTCTAGCAATAAAAAGAGCAAACTTAAAGATACGAGTAAACAACGCACCCACCATTCTTTGGGCCAGTCGAAATTTGAATAATTTCCATTGTGAACGAAAATAATTTATTTGAATCACAAAAAGCCGAGTAGGCAAGAAAACTGCAAACAATCACCCGTGGTTGAGTGTGCGTCATGTAAAGTGGAAGATAAAATGAAAACAGAGGGTAACAAAAAAAAAAAAAAATATAAATAAAAATAGGAAGAAAACTGTATCAGTTTCATGAACCTCTCTCCCTAAAACAAATTGCTGAGTTGAACTCACGTCTTACGAAGAAATCTTTCTCTGGCACCTACACCCTCAAAGTGCAACAGCTGTTCTTAACTCTCATACACAAAGAGGTTTCAATTAACTTGAAACAACTCATCTCAGCAGCAGTTACTGAGACCTCACTAGAAAAATAAAAATAAAAAATGTGGCGGTAATCTTCCGTTTTCCCCATGAACATCAATTTGTCTTGGAGCAAAATTGAAATGTCGTTCCTGTCCTGTAGAACCGAGAAAATGACTTCACAAACAAATTAAGAGCATCATCGTCCTGTGTGCGTTTGCGTCTTGTTTGTGGAAGAAACCAGAGTGATTACACGATGATGAATTGAAGAAAAGTATTCACCATTTTACTGAGTGGTGACAGAGAAGAGAATTTCAGCATTCCTCAAGAATGATACCTTCAGATCTATTCTTAAAGAAATTGTTGTGTTCATTAAGTATTATCAAGAAACATCTTTATAGACATTCCATAATGAGAAATTTCAGAAACTGTTTCACCATTCTATGTGCAGTGAGTGTAACTATTCAACTCCATTCTTTAAGAACGTATTTTTTCCTTTAAAGAACTTCAAGATTATCCTGAAGAGTTCTCGGTGTTTTCAATTTCTTAACGTTATTGTTTCCAAACACTCTTCCAACAGCATTTATAAAAAAGGGGGAATATAAGAAACATCTTCATAGACATTCCACGATGACAAAATTCCGGAAATTGTTTCACCATTCGAATTGTACTGTGTGTAGTGAGTATAATAACACTTTAGCTCTATTCTTTAAGAACGTATTTTTTTCTTTAAAGAACTTCAAGATTATCCTGAAGGTTTTTTTTTTCAATTTCTTAACGTTATTGTTTCCAAACACTCTCAGCATTTATAAAAAAGAAGGGGAATTATCTTCATAGACATTCCACGATGAATTCGGAAATTGTTTCACCATTCGAATTGTACTGTGTGTAGTGAGTATAATAACACTTTAGCTCTATTCTTTAAGAAGTTTTTGTCCATTTAAAGAATCAAGAATTTTTATTCCTTAAAGTTATTCTTTCCAGTGAATTCAAAACATCCTCAATATAGAATTTTTATCAAGAAAATCTTGATAGAATCACAAAAGAAAGTAGGCAAGAAAACTGCAAACAATCACCCGTGGTTGAGTGTACGCCATATAAAATAGAAGATAAAGAATGGCCGAGTGGCTAGCTCTCTGGCGCTCGGTACCACAGGTTTCGGGTTCGAGTCCCGGGGTGCCATGGATGTTTGTAGTGGTTCGGAATCCACTTTAAACAGTAGGTCCCGGTCTAACACGATCGTAGAGCGTAAAATAAGGAAAAACTGATGACATATTAAAAATAAGGAGAAAAAACTAACTGTTCATATATATAGTGATTAGGGGATTATAGTCCTTGTTGCTTCACATCCCCATATACCACTTCATTCATCACATAGAAAATAAAACGAAAACAGAGGGTAACAAAAAAAAAAAAAAAAAAAACTGTTTAAGTTTCATGAACCTCTCTTCCTAAAACAAATTGCTGAGCTGAACTCACGTCTTAGCAGAAATCTTTCTCTGGCACCTACACCCTTTAAAGAGCAACAGCTGTTCTTAGCGCTCATGCACAAAGAGGTTTCATTAACTTGAAACAACTCATCTCGGCAGCAGTTTCTGGGAACCCCACTAAAAAAAGAAAAAAGAAAAGATGTGGCGGTAATCTCCCACTTCCCCGTGAACATCAATTTGTCTTGGAGCAAAATTGAAATGTCGTTCCTGTAGAAACCGGAAAATGGCTTCAAACAAATTAAGAGCGTCTTGTGTGTGTTTGTACCAAGAAACACCTTCAGGAAGACCAAAGTCATTATACAATGATGAATTACAGAAAAGTATTCACCATTTTACTGGTGATATCACTGAAGAGTACTTCACCATTCCTCAAGAATGTTACTTTCAGCTCTATTCTTCAAGAAAGTGTTTTGTTCATTTAAAGAACTTCACAATCGCTCTGAATTTTCATTTCTTAACATTATTGTTTCCAATCGATTCAAAACACGCTCAGACAACAGCATTTTCTGGAAAAGGAAGAGGAACAAATCAAGAATTTTTATCAAGACACATCTTCATAGACATTCTAAGAAGAGAAATTTCAGAAACTGTTTCACTATCCGACTTTCAGTGCGTGTAATGAGTTTAACACTTGAACTTATTCCTCAAGAAATTGTTTTGTTCCTTTCAAACTCCACGATCACTTTGTGTTTTGATTACTTAACGTTCTTGTTTCCCATCAATTCCAAACATTCTCTCAACAGCGTTTTCTAAAAAGAAAAGAGGAAAAAAAATTCCGTAGGTTTTTATCAAGAAACATCTTCATAGACATTTATTTTATGGTGAGAAATTTCAGAAACTATTTCACCATTCGACTTGTAGTGTGTGTGTGGTAAGTATAACACTTCAACTCTATTCTTCAAGAATGTGTTTTATTCATTTAAAGAACTTCAAGATCACTCCATGGTTTTTGATTCCTTAACATTATTGTTTCCAGTCAATTTAAAACACCTTCTCAACAGCGTTTTCTAAAAAGAGAGAAGAACAAATCAAGAATTTTTATCAAGACACATCTTCATAGACATTCTACGAAGAGAAATTTCAGAAACTGTTTTCACTATCCGACTTTCAGTGCGTGTAATGAGTTTAACACTTAAACTTATTCCTCAAGAAATTGTTTTGTTCCTTTCAAACTCCACGATCACTTTGTTTTTGATTATTTAACGTTCTTGTTTCCCATCAATTCCAAACATTCTCTCAACAGCGTTTTCTAAAAAAAAAAGAGAAAAAAAATTCCGTAGGTTTTATCAAGAAACATCTTCATAGACATTTATTTCATGGTGTGAAATTTCAGAAACTGTTTCACCATTCGACTTGTAGTGTGTGTGGTAAGTATAACACTACAACTCTCTATTCTTCAAGAATGTGTTTATTCATTTAAAGAACGTCAAGATCACTCCATGGTTTTTGATTCCTTAACATTATTGTTTCCAGTCAATTTAAAACACCTTCTCAACAGCGTTTTCTAAAAAAGAGAGGAACAAATCAAGAATTTTTATCGAGAAACATCTTCATAGACATTCCACGATAAGAAATTTCAGAAACTACTTCATCACTGAACTTGTAATGTGTGTAGTGAGGATAACACTCGAGTTCTTAAGTGTTATAACTTACTCTTAAGTTATCTGACAAGAACGCATTTTGTTCATTTAAAGAACTTCAAGATCACTCTGCGTATTTAATTCTTAACGTTTTTGTGTCCAAAGAATTCAAAACATCCAAACAACAGTAATTTCTGAGAAAAAGATATTAAAAATATGAAGAACAAAAGCTAGAATTTGTATCGACTTGTGTCTGTGGTGAATATAAAGCTTTATTTCTTTGTTTATTTAAAGAATACCATGATCACGTTGTATTCTTGAATTGCTAACGAAATTGTTCAAATTAACTCAAAACATCACAAACTAGTTTTTGCCAGATTGGGTAACAAGCTACTTCCTGGGCTATCTTCAACTTTTTGCGGTCTATAGTTCATAAAAATAAGTTACTTTCTTTAGTTTCATGTATAAAATAGGCCCAAAAATTATTTATTTGTGTTAGGCATAAAAATTTTGATTGTTGAATATTTAGATAGCGTAATTCAGGTCTGTGAATACTAGACTTTTATTAAATTTTGAATTCGTGCTGTTATAGTATGACTGTATTACTATTCGTTTACATCATTTTTTGTTAAGCAATTTTGTTAGCGGTTGACCATAACACTATCCAAAAATAATTTTAAACATTATGTGATTAATTCATTTTTACAATAGATGAAAATATTAATGGATTGGATAAAAAGAATATATATAAAACTCGTTAGAAAAAACTTTTTTTAAATTATTATTTTATTTGATCGAAATTTACTTACTTGACAGTGAACAAAATTTTAAGTTGTTACAATTCAGAGATTCGTATGTTTTATTTATTCATTTATTTCACGTTGGCCTATTTTAACCTGTTTGGCCTGTTGCGTGAAAAATAAAGTCCAGCATGAAAAACTCGCCAAATTGGCGTGAAATCTAATTTATCCCAAATTGGGTAGTTTCTTCACAAATATCGATCCAATTAAGAAATATTTTTTTTCAGTTGATCGGCTTTATATTAGAAGTATCCCTACCAACTTCGTTGAAATTTAGATATAAATTGAGGCGGAACTAACAAAATAATTATTTCCATGTTTGGGCTGCAGATAGTTCCAATCCACTACTTTGGAACACGAACTTGCTACTTCTTTTACCTTCATTTCTGGCAACACCGCTTACAACAGCGATAAGAAAGAGGGGGAGGAAAAAGGTAAAGGTGTAACAAGAAACATCTTCAGGAAACATCACCACGTGAAGTTTTAGGAAAACTTTTCACCGGTTGACTTGCAGTGCATGTGAAAAATAGCACTTTAACTTTATTCCTCAAGAGTGGGGTTTTGCATAATTAATTCCACTATAGCTCTGTGTTTTTGATTCTTTTACGTCGATACAAAAGAATTTCAATCAACTCGAAACACAACTCAACAGAGATTACTCAGATAGAGAAAGAGGGAAAAGCAAAATCAAGAATTTATGTTAAGAAAAGGAGAAAGGAAGCATTTTTGTAGTGATAGATGGACACCCCTATTGGTCCCAAATGTAAGCACAATGTGGATAAGGAGGGGGGAGATACATGACATCTTCTGTCAGATTGAGAAAGGATTGTGTCATGGCTGACAGAGAAATTTGTTACAGATTTCCCTTTTAAACTGCATCTAATCGTCCTTGGAAGGCATGTTGCACGACATGGACGTTGCTAGTCTGTGAACTATTGAGGAAAAGGGGACCCTTTGGCAGGAACTTGGTTTAGGACTGCTGTCATCAGAAGTTGCATTTTGTCATCTGTTTTTCTAGGTCGTCCCCGTCTCTTGATGAGTGCAAGTGGTGTTGCATCAAGTCCTCAGTAGGGCAAAAAAGATGAACATTTTTTATTGAGTAGGAAGAATTTTCTTTTGGTGAAATAATATATGATGTAGGAGATAGCTGTAACATAATAATATATGTTTCACGCACCTGGGGAATCAGATTTGAGGTTTTGACCCTTTTAGCTAAACTAACTGGATATCAGGCAGCCCATACTGAATCACCAGTTTTAAACTGAGAGATAATTTACGAGTCTTATCAGCATTATGTCTGTATAAATCTTGCTTTGTTTCCACGAGATATTTCATTTGTTTTGTGAAAATTGCAAATTTCTACAGATAAGGCGTAAATTGTCAGTGCCAACAACACTTCGAAAATCGGGTGAAATGTCCTCAATAGTGTGTAACTCTCTGCCAAACTGCAAAAAAAAATCTGCTATTTACTCAGATGTATCTCACATAACCGTATCTAAGACAAATCGAATTGTTGGAAACTTTTCGTTGCATGTGGTATGATCACCACCAACTAAAATTGCCAAACAAGGTTTGATGCATTTTCCTTCCACAATAGTATTTGCTTATAGACGATGCACAAGCGTCAGCGTTTTTTATGTTCAAAAGGTAGCTAATCTATTGGAGTACTGCATTCACAAATTGAGAGCCATCGTAACAAATGATTTTTCTTGGTATTCCATACCACATAAAAACTTCTTCAATCAACGTAATAGCACATTCTTTAGAAGTGGCGTTGTATTCTTTAATAATAAAGCAAATAGCTCTACCCACTTAGTGGAGTAGTCTTCCATGATGAAGATACAAATAGTTCCAACCGCTACTTTTGAGTACGACCTTGCTATTTTTTATCTTCAGTTTTTGGCAACATTGCTGACAATAGCGATTCCTGAGAAAGTGAGGGAGGAAAAAAAATAAAAGGTGTAACAGTAAACGTCATCAAAAATCATTCTTGAAGGAAATTTTAGAAAAGTTTTCAGCTATTGACTTGTGGTAGTTGTGGAAAATAACACTGCAGCTTTATTTCTTTTAAAAGTGATATTTGTACTTTTACCTCCATGATATCTTTGTATGTTTAATTTCTTAACATTCAAGCAGAAAGAATTTCTCAATTCATTCAAAACACTGATACAATAACAATTCCTGAAGTGAAGAAAACCCACTTTTGTAATAGGATGGAGTATAAGTTTATAAATTTCGAAGAAAAGATGAAAGTATATAGAATAAATACCACTCTTTACTCAATATGAAAACTTGTTGATAAAATATTTAAAAAATATATTTATTCAATATTTTCAAATTTATTGTAAAATATTATCTGACTTTCACACAACAATATTTATGGTTTGGTTAAAATTGTTGCAAAAAATATCAATGAAAGATTGATATTAGATAAATATAGATTGATATCAAGATTCAATAACAATAAAGATTGATATCAAGATTCAATAAGATTATGAATCTTGATATCAATCTTCAATAACAATTATGATTGATAATTCAATTCAATAACAATTATTGATTGATTTTTTTATATCAAGATTCAATTACAATAAAGATTGATATCAAGATTCAATAAAGATTATTAATAAATTGATATCAATATTCAATAAAAAGTTGGTTCACGGGTTTTAAAAGGTTCGAATCAATATTCTTGATTCAAAACTTTTTGTTTGGTATCAAGGTTCAATAAAGATTGATATCATGATTAAATAAAGTTTATCAATAAAGATATCAAGATTCAATATCAATAAAGATTAATATCAAAATTCAATATCAATAAAGATTAATATCAAGATTCAATATCAATAAAGATTAATGTCAAGATTCAATATCAATAAAGATTAATATCAATATTCACTAAAGATTGATATCAATATTCACTAAAGATTGATATCAAGATTGTAAAAAAATTTAGCTTAAAATTTAATATAATTTCTTTCAAAATTATCAAAATATATTTTTGTGGCTAGTAAAATCACCATCATAATAATAATACCCATTTTAAAGTTATATTGTATATGTAGGTGGCGGTATCCCATATCCGTAGCCCTCATCATGGGTGGCATTTCAACTCAAATGTAAATGCCACTTTAACTCAAATGCCACCTTTACAAAAACCCAAATGTCACCCTTACAAATGAAGATGCTTTCCAAACAACTTAGAACCTCTTTCACCAACTAACTGTCTCAAGAAAACATCTTCATGTGGAAGAAAGACATTCTACTTTTCCGAATTCCAAAATTCAAGAAATTCCTCTGCCAGTTGGTTCCTGAAGACTTTTTCTTTTCTCCTGCCACGTGTAATACTATAAGCTCTATCCCGAAGAAGGCATGTTACTCATTTGAAGAATTTCCGAGATGTTTCTGCCTTTGATATTCATACGCAAAGATTTTTCAATTAACTTAAAATACCATCTCCACAGCAGTTTCTGTAACATTTTTAAAAAAGAGGGAAAATATAATAAAACTCACCAAACTGCAATGGCAGAATAGAAGTTAAATTATACAGAAATAATTTAAGGAATAATATCCATCAAACCGTAATCATCAGCAAATATGGAGTAATAAAAATTCATCAAGCATTTTATAGAGTTGATCTCGCAAAAACTTTTTCTCGTCATTAAAACTAAAATAAGTGACAGTAATCTTGCTTCGCAGTTTTTAAAACTAAATATTGAAAATGATGTTGCTAAAATTTAAAATGGCTTTCTAAGCAAAAAACATAACTGCATTAAAAAAAAAAATTTTCATAAGAAATAAAACGCATTCAGTATTAGGAAGGAGGTTCAATCCGCTGGTAGCTTTGTTGTAAACATTGTTTCAAAAAATGGCGAGACTGGTTGCGTTTGTGATGTTCAGCATCTTGCGTCGTAAGTCGGACTACCTTATGGTAGTTTTCCGGGTTTTCTCCAATACAATAAGCAAATGCGAGGTAGTTACTCCTAAAATCCTCCCAATGTCAAGGCAATGTCTACCATTTTTAGCGACATGGAGCCAAGTCAGTCTTCTACCTACGGATCTTCTGCAGATCCATAGGTAGAAGTCTGAAGAAGCTGCCTCTCCTTCCATGAGTAGACTACTCGCGGATATCCGTCCATCACTGAAGATTAGACGCAACAAAATAAAGTTGGTATCACCGTAGAAATTTTTAACACTAAAAGTAAATGCACTATCACCTTTCCCTGTAAACAACAATTCTTCTCGGAACAAAATTGAAATATAGTTCCTAAAAAAAAAAAAGGCCTCTCAAACTAATCAGAACTACCTCATTATCTTCAAGTAGACCAAAAGGCAATCTACAACACGAAATTAAAATTTCAAAATTCAGAACATTCTTCATAAGTTGACTCTTGCATACTTTCGTAAGCTATAATTAAACCTAGTGAACTTTTTCCCCGAAAAACAGTTCTTGCTCATTCAAAGAATCTTAATAAACAAAAAAAAAAAATGTCATTAAATAAATGCCAGTCTTCCATAACAGATTCGTTACGAATTTTGTGGAATTGTTCTCATCAAAAACATTTCAGGTTAAATTTTTTTTTTTTTTAACTGTTTTAATTTCACATTAAGCAACTGTCTTCGTAGAATTTATTTTTCTTGTGGAAAAAAGAAAACCTAAAATATCTCTCTTAAAAAAGGAAAATGGGTTTCTAAACAAATTCTAATCTCATCTAGTCTCATTGCCACAAGAGAACAACTTCATCTTGAAAAGAAAAAAAACATTCCATTCCATTGAAAATTCTTCACCGGTTTTTTTGCAGATTCTTTTATTTCTCCACAAAGTGCAACACTCTGAGCTGACAGCTTTGTTGTAGACACTGTTTCAAAGAACGAGGACACTCGATGGCGTTTATGATGTTCGGAATCTTGCTTCGTGAATCGGAATCCTTTGTGGGAGTTTTCCAAGTTTTCTCCCATACGATACACAAACGGGGATAATCCCCCTAAAAGTCCTTCCGGAAGGCACAGCCCTCCTTCTTCAGCGACATGAAGCCCAGTCAGACTTCTTTCATGGATGCTCCATCACATATGTGTTGCCCCCTTCCCCCTCCATCCATGAGTAGAATTATTCAAGTCCGTCACTCACTGCAGGACACTAAGAATTAGACGCAACAACATAAAGTTAGTATCACAATAGAAATTTAAAGCTAAAATTAAATGTATTTAACTGTAAAGGTAATCACCCTCCCATGTCAACAACAATTCTTCTTGGTTCCATTTTGAAATATCGTTCCAAAACCAAAAAAAGCTCCCCAAACTAATCAAAACTACTTCAACATCATCGTGTAGAACCAAAGGCAATCCTCAATTCGAAATTCAAATTCCAAAATTCAGAAAGTTCTTCATAAATTGACTCTCTGACTCGCGATTAATAAACCTCGCGAAACTTCCCTCAATTCTTGCTCATTTAAAGAATCTTAGTAAAAAAAAATAGTCAGTAAATAAATAGCAGCCATCAAGCGTATTCATTTAATAAATGTTAAAAGATTCGTTACGAATTTTATAGAATTGTATTCGCCAAACACATTTTTTAACATTAAAATTATTTTCAACTGTCTTCGTAGAACTTATTTTTCTTGTGGAAAAAAAAATTAAAAATATCGACCTTAAAAGGAAAATAGGTTACAAAACAAATTCTAATCTCATCTGGTCTCATTGCACAAGAGAACAACTTCATCTTCACAAAAAATCCATTCCATTTCAAAAATTTAGACAATTCTTCACAAGTTTGAGTCTTGCAGATTCTTATTATTTCTCCAGCAAAATGCAACACCTCCGAGCTTTGTCCCCAAAGAATGTGTCTTGCTCATTTGGAGAAGATATTTTTAGTTTGTGCAAGAACATCTTTTCTGAGGCGAGAAGGAAGGGGTCAGAATCACTTGGGCGGCTTACTCATGCAGCTCTGGGAATGCACTTCGTGGGAGGATTTGAGTTCTTCACTTCTTCTTCTTTTTTTCTATCGTTTGTTTATGTAATATTTTTTTATACTACATATTTCTGTTAAGCTTGGTTGGCTGCAAAAAGCTTCCATTTTTTTTTTTTTTTTTGTGTGTGTGTGTGTGTGTGTGTGTTTTTTTTTGTAATATTCATAACACCGGAAACGGTGATGTGTTGTTATTTTTCTTCCTTCTTTAGAGAGTCGCATTGCAGAAAATCCAGAGGCGTTGCTTAGCTGGAAACATTCTGCTGCCAACGACTTTGTCAATTATTTGTTACATAAATATAAATT
>BPLR01012212.1:0-95211 GCA_021605095.1 Caerostris extrusa
TGTTTACATTTCATGGACCCCACTTCTTTAATTTTGTAGTTCATCGGCAATATTAACTACAATTCTATTACAGCACCTTAAAAGAAACCTTTCAGGGGTTAGAAACACTCTTGAGTTGCCCCTTGGTGTGAAAAACGCCATTGATTAATACAATAAAAGTTCTTGCTCATCAGCCATGACATCAAGACTCATGCCATCATTTATTCACCTCATTATGTAAGTACCCTTTTAGAATACAAAAATAGCCTTAAAACTGAAAAATGATTAATGTGTTTTATAATCAGTGATTCAAATGTAAACTAACTATTTAAATAACCACTTTCCTTAAATTTGCATTCAGTATATTTATTTGTAGAGCAATTTATTTTCTGACAAATAAATAATGCAGTGAGCAAGATAAATTTTATACTTTAAAAACTAAATGGTCAAGGATTTTTTTTCACTAAGTTTTTAAAATTTTAACATTTATTTTTAATGAAAATATTCTGTAAACTATGGGATTTTGCATGTATATCAAAAAAGCATTATCCAGTTTTTATGTTAACTTTTCAACATTATTAGAAAGTTCTAAATTGAAGTGAATATTTATAAAACTTGGATCAAATTTAACCAAAGTATAAAACCAGCATGATAATAGAAAATGATCAAATTATTATTTTTAAAAACTATCATCTCGTAGAAGAATCATTTAAAATACAAGGCTTGAATCAAAAAATTTTACTCTTAAATTTTGTTGGTTTATTTTATGCAGACCACACTTGTTGAAAATGTAAACATAAGAATAAGTTACATAAATAAAAAGAAAATTATTTTCCTATTTTCCTTTTAAATATTATTCAAGAGCAAGAATAGATAAATTGCTATGCAATAAATTAGAAATTAAATAAATAAATTATAATTACAGTGGATACCTATTAGACAATGTTTCATGGTATGCCCTTTCATTTTTTTTTTTTTTTTTTTTTTTTTTTTTTACTATCACATTTAATAATAGAAACCATTCCCTATTAATTTCTATTGTAAAGAAAATGCTGAATGATTTTAGAATTTTCATATTTTTATGCTACTAATTCGAAATATTTTTTTATTTGTTGTAAACACATTTAGAATCAACTGTTAAAAATGCTGTAAGGGGAAAAAAAAAAATAAATTAAGAAATTTCCTTAGTGTAATTTAAATTAAGAAAGTAAAGTTAATTCTAAAATTTAAATAAAAAATAAAAAAGTTTTTATGAAGGTTTTAAAAGTCAATTATCAGCTAAAAATTTACTTGGCATGTTGGGAGTGCACTATGAAAAGACAAAAAAGAGTAAAGAGATATTTTTTTTTAATTCATTTGTTTACCAAAATATATTTTAATTTTAAATAAAACTAGTTCAGCACTTAAAAAAATTTCAGTTTCATACATCAAGACGCATTCCTACCAAGATATGCGTTTTGAATCTCAACACATAAAAAGACTTCTTGTATTGAGTAACATTAGATTTTTAAAATTAGAAGTAAAAAAGTAACCCAACTGCAAACACTGTTTTTTATTGAGTGATGGCATTACAAATCAGTATCTGATTCAATGCGATTCTTCAAACATGAAATATTTAAGGCTGCTATCTCCATGTTACTATAAGGTCACGTTGATAGTATATTGTTTAATAACACTGCAAAATATATATATTTATATATAAAACTTATGTGGTTCAACAGAATTCCCAATAAAATACTAAAAACAATTTTTTAAGAATAAAAATAATTTAAAATGTATTCACATGATTCATGAGCATATGGGAAAAGGGAGATATAATTGATTTTTAGAATTCAACAATGGATTACAAACAAAAATTTTTTAAACTACCCCACCTGTCAACAAGAAAGCAATTATTTAATAGCTATAACAAATTACAAATAAACACTCTATGCTGATTGCATTTTTTAACCTTTGCAATATATTGATTGACCATCAAATAGTTTTTTTAGAAAATCATTAAGTCACATATCAATTTACATCAAAAATCATAAAAACATATTTTAAGAAAAATATTTTCTATTACAACAAATAATAGTCTGATAACAGTACTGATTTTGAGGAATGCCAAGCATTGCTTTTAGAAAGCATTATAGTTCGGTGATTGCAATGAGATTTTAAAGTTAGTGAACACCACAGAAGAAATAATAAATTGCAAGAAAAATAATTTTCCCCTCATTACTAAAAGAAATGCATGTTTCATTAATATACATCAGTGAACTTGAATAATTAAATAAAATATATTGTCTATTATACGAACTAACATAAGTACAGCCAATATTATTTTTTAGTGTTAATAATAAAATTTGTATTCACTTAATGTAATATCTATATCCACCAAAATTTATCATTTTCACTTGTAGTTAAATGCATCAACTACTTTAAAAATACATATTACTCAATATTATATCAATAACCAACAAAAAATTATGCCTTAACTGTAGTTACTCCCAATATCTTGCTAAATATTATAAATATTTTTAAAAATTAACATGAAAAGAATGATTAAATAAATTATATTGTCTATTATAAAGCTAATAATTCTTTTGAAGAATATTAAATTAAACCATGCATAGTTGAATAATTGATTGAATATTACATATTTATATTCTTTTCAAATATAAATTTAAAAGCATCTGAATTTATTCCATACCAAACAATTTGTTTTAAACTCTTTTTCAAAAATAAGAATAAGATGACAGATCATTGCACTAAACAATTTGTAAAGGTTATAAATAAATCAATTAAAACTTATTTAAACAGGATAAATCATACAAATAAGATAAAAAACAAATTTTTTATATAAATGTAACATTGAACAAACAACTATATATGAGCATTATAAAATTATAAATATATATCTGATGAAGTAAATAAAAAAATGAAGAAATATTTTAAGTAAAATATTAAAATAAATTTATAAAATGTATTTATTTTATGAATAACATTATTTATTGAATTGTTCACCGGTTTATATAATTACTCTTTATGCTAAGCTCAAAGTCTGTGTTGCAATATTCTTTACATATGTCGATGTGTTTCTCAGATGCATAGATGAAATCTTTTTTTAATTGAAAGAGATAGCCTCAAAATTAAATTAAGTTACAAATATCTTAAAAACTAATTTTTAATTAAATTAGACCAATTTTCCAATTATTTTAATTTGTTACAATATGAATATATATTTTGTATCCCCTCCCAAAGCATTCAAATTCTTGTCTTAATGCAATACATTTTTTGGATATTATTTTAAATACCAAAATTATCAGGATAATGAAAAGTTGATCACATACCAACATTTTATAGCTAAATTACTGATAAGACGATATTAAATTCAACTATATGAAATGATGAATAAAAATGTACCATGATGAGAAAATAAATAAAACAAAGGATAGCAATACTTTTAAATCTACACATTTTGTCCACTTCTTTTTTGTTTTACAAATTATATTAATAGCCAAAAAAATTCTACTTGTCAGAACATTTTCAGTTAATTATAATATCCATAATAATCCATTATCAAAAATTCTAAGTAAAATTTTTTTTAATCATTTATGAAAATTAATGAAATTACATTTTACATTTAATATAATTTAATACATCATTTTTATTTAAAATTTGTAATTTATTATCGACCAAGAAAGGAAATAGCATTAGAATCAATTTATGATATAAATCAGTAAAAACCAACATAAAAAAACAAAATTTATATGATAAAACAAATGTATAGTAGTGTTTTATGATGTAAATTGAATATAAGAAATAATGAAAAATAATTTGAGACAATACTTGGCATTCATATAAAAAAAAACTCAAAAAGAAAAATATTTGTATAGAGATAAAATTTATTTTCAAATAAATGAACTGAAATATTCTCAGCTAACAAAACTAATTCCTCACATACAAAATACAATATATAATAGGAAAACATTTAGATTATCAAAATATACATCTTTCAATGCTGAAAATTTTGAGGATTCCAGAATGTGTTGTAATTGCTGAACATAAAACAGGCATGTAAATATGCAGCCATCTCTAATGATGTGATTAACTGATGATTTCAAAGATGTGAAATGAAATTAATCAGAAGTAAGTCACAGTGCAACACAACAAAGGTTCTGCACACACTTATCTCACATTTCTCGGAATGCCATTAGATTTAGAAACATGTTCACATGTTTTTATTGACGTAGGTAGACACTTGCACATGTTACACAAAAAACTTTGTGGAAAAAAAAAAAAAAAAAAACCAACACAATGAAAACATATTAGTTTTCACATTTATAGGCTTTGGTAGGTCTCCAATGCACTTTATAAAACCAGTGTAGAAGTGCCCATCTTGCATCTTTTCGGGTTATAAGAACTAAATTCACATTTTGCATATAAGGAAAAACTGTGCAACAGAAACTTTCTGGAAGTCAACTTTTATGGCGTTCAAAAGAGATATTTTCAAGTGAAGCGCTTTTTTGGACCCAGAGCAGGGATGCAGCATTTAATATATCTAAATGCCTGCCAGTATAATAAGCCAACAAACTGTACAAAGCTGTTGGCAACGGCATTGTTAAGTCCTATGAGGATCATGTCCAATAAAATACAAACCTAAAGTAGATTAAAATACATTATTGTTAATGATGGTTATGAAATTAATCATATTAACTTATATACCATAATATTTGAAAAAAATTCAATTAAAATATTATAATCAAAACAAATTTGAGAGATCAATTAAAATGCATTAATCAACCCTAATTAAATATATACTTCATTCATATTTAATAAATTTTTATTTCAGTTCTAAAATAGAATATGAAAACAACAGAAAAACAAAAACTAACATGGAAAAACTCTCTTGTACTCAGAGCCATAACTAGACTTGAGGACCCCACATCAATAGATAACAATGGGGATCTTTGTTGTTTCCCTCAATCTTAACCACTTTTTTTCGAGTTAAGGCTAATTATTTTTAATAATTTAAATGATTTTTATATATTTGAATCTAATGAAATTTTTTCAAAAATATGCTGATGTATGCTTTTTTTTTTTTTTTTTTTTGTATGTGTGCTTTATGTGCTGTTAAATAAAAAAGATAATGAAATCGAAGCTGTCTGATGTCATGAAGAGAGTAATGAGAAACACATGAAAAACATTTTACATTAAAATATAATTAAAGTAAAATGCTTAGTGATAAATTACTCAATATACCTTATTTTTACACTTGGATTACAATATCTGTTTTCTAACTGTTCAAGAAGCAAACTCAATTACTTTATCAAGGTTAATTTTGGGGGGCAGATTGTTTTCAATTGAATGCAACTGGCAAGATTTTCCTGTTCCATGCTGCTTTCACAAATAGTTTATTAATTTTGGTTTTGAGATCGATCATTCAGCCTTAGTTATGGTCACAGAAATTGTTAAGAATATGATGCACACAGCACACACCAAGAAAACTTGTTGAAAGTAAATTTAGGATTTTTATCAACTATTCTTTCAATCTTTTGATGTCATTAATTGTTTCAAGCTCTTCTTTAAATAACACCTTAACTGTACCCTGGAAGCTTTCACGCAAAATAATTTTTTTTTTTTTTTTGTCAAAAATCAAACAAATGTTTCATATCTTGAAAACGAAAGGAACTGAGGTCATACAGTAATTGAAATAATAAATACTTGTAATAATAATAATAATAATAATAAAAAATAAAATAAAAAAAAAAAAACATGTTTATTCAACTATTTAAAAAAATTACTTTAATAAACATGCATATATATTCATTAAATAATGATTTCAAAAGTTTTTAAATACCATTTTTTTTTTTTTACTAAGAATCTCCCATAAAGCTATTTAAACTTTTCCATTCTTCTAATTCTTTTGTTTGTTGCCTCAAAAATAATATCCTGAAATACAAGAGAACAATAAATATGAAAGTATCAAAAGAAAAATCTTATTACTAATAAATATAATTAATATTAATTGGATTAATTTTAATGAGAAATACAGAAAAATATCTTGATTGCTTTAACCCAGTCACTCTGAAAACATTTAACAATTCTCCTTCATTTTTTGATAATTTAATTTTTTTATGCAAATGAAATACTTTTTTTTTAATGCCAAAATAAAACTAAATATTTTAATAATCTACATATTGAATGACTTGTTTTTTAAAATTTTATTTTTAAATTGTGATAAAATGTAACAAATTTTTCTCAAAATTGTTAAATATTAGTTCATAAAGTTTTATTTGATAATAGGCAAATAAAAATTATATGTTATTTTCATAAAAAAAAATTGTCACTTTAAAAGACATTAATTTGAAATCTAAAGAACACACTTTTAGAGATTTGCAAAGTTGATGATAATTTTAAGATTCACAACTTTAATTGCCCATAACTTTGAAAGCTGGTACTAATTAAAAGTATGTATTTGCTGAAATTTCTAATGATTTATGATTGTTTAAAGTTTATATTTACGAAATGCATTGTCCTTCTGTCATTTAGGGGTTTTAATACACATATTTTATTATATATATATATAGTGCTCATTCAAATTAGTGAAATTTACCTCTGTTCTTGAAGAGTTGCTTGAATTTCAGCTAACCTTACAAGTGCTCTAGCCGTCTTTAGTTCAGCTGAAACTTGTGTGCAGTTTATGCTGCCAATATTAAAAGCTTCTTCCCAATATCGATTTGCCTTAAAAGGATGTACATAAACATTTTACATTTAATGCATAAATGAAACAAAGTGGAATTTTTAAGTTAATAAAAGTTTATTGACACTAATAAACACACATAAACGTCAAAACATTAAAATGCCACTGTTCTCTTCAACTAGAATTCACAATGCAACACTTTAAAAAATATTCATTATCACAATAACACTTAATTTATGTTAAGTAAATTCAATGATTGTATTTTTTATTTCAAATTTTCTAATTGAAAACACTGAACAGGGAACTTGCAAAGAAAAATGAGATTTCTTGATTTAAAATGCTTTCTTTCATTGTACACCATTGACATACATGACTGAGTGCCCACAAGACATGTTTATAATGAATCATAGTCAGCATTGACATATAAATAAGACAACAGTCTGCAGTCTCATAAAGTAGTTAACAAATAGTGTTTTCTGACACATTAAATTATCACCTAATGGTAATAGTTTAGTATACTGCAGAAACAAATCAAGACTATTAACTGCTACAAATAGATCTTAAGAAAAACTCTCTGCATCAATGTAAGGTCAATGTTTTATCTTTGGCTGGATGTTTGACTTGTATGCTCCAACAAGACCAGTTTTTCAAAATTGGTCTCCCCCCCATTAGTAATTTCTCAAAATGCTCAGTCCATATCAACCATAATCTACTTTTTGTTAAAGCCAAATAGATCTCTTCCCAGTTTGAAACACTCTAACTATTAATACAGTCCCAGACATATATAATTTCATAATCTTCCATTTGATTTGCACTTTAGACAGACACTTAGTATACTGCGTGTTCCAACATATTCCCTCAATCACAACTACTCAATTACTAGGTAATGGCAGGCATTTAAGTATATGCACACAAATAAACCCTTTGTTCATTGCTATAAATGGACATTAAAGGGGGAGGAGGGTTGCTTTGTTGCACTAAGCACAAATAAGTTCAATGTTTCAACTAAGTTGTAAATCAAAATGCATAAAATACAACAATACTCTTGTTGAAATAAATTGTCATTTATAATATTAACCATTAGTGGAACAATGTCCATTACTAAAGCCCACTAATGTTCAAAATTCTTCCAACAGAAATCAATTTGAGAATTAAATATTACTACTACTACTACTACTATACAAAACCCTTACAATTTTTTTTTTTTTTTTTTTTTATTTCTTATATGCAATGTAGAAGCCCCATTTTTATTTTTAATACAGTTCTCATACCTAGTTTTGACACTAAATGGCAAAGACAATCATTTCCTATATACAGGTAAAAACATCAATGGAATAAACAGCATCTTCATTTTTCTTAATAGAATTTGAAATTTTGTTTTAATAGTTATCAAGCAAATATCTCACCTTTTAAAAAAATAAAAAAATGTTTTAATGTCTCTACAAACAAAAATTCATGTAGGTCTCTAATTCACTAAGAATTTTATCCTGACAGTAGTATTTTAAATAGTATTATTTTAACTGTTAATTCATGTGCAATAGCATGTTATTATTAGAATTCTTTTACCTGACGCTCAGCATGATCTGCCTGCCAGCCCACAACATGGGATATCAGATCTTCTCTGTAGTAATTGGCTAATGATGGAGTTAATGATGGGATGGATGGTTTCAATGCAGCTGTAGCTAATGAACTAGTCCCACTTGTGTTTAAGCTGTGAAGACTGCTCACACTTGGGTTTGGGCTGTCATGCCTAATTAGAAAAGAAATTATATTTTAATAAATATTTTCCAGTCCAAAATATTTACACCAAAAAAGGATGTATTTGATTCAGAGGGGAGTTCTGCTATTTTAGTATAAATTATGATTTACTCACAATTACATTTTGGATTGGGGAAAAAAATTGTCACAAACCTGAAAAATCAGGAAACTCGTACCTGGTAACAATATTGATAGTAATTGCTTTTACTGTAAGTAATGTAACTAATGCCATTTTTCAGTTAGACAAAATAGTAAATTTATGTGATCAATAGTTTAAAAATTACAGCTCTAAAGTAGTACATTAGAATTTGGTTTTGTCGCTCTACGGTCATCTTGTGCACACTTTAGGCTAAATAGACCGAGACCTACAGTTTAACATAGATTCCGAACCACCAACAAACATCCATGAGTACATTAGAGAGCTAAATAATTTCAGATTATTACTAATAGTTAGTATTTTGTCTTTTTTAAAAAAATTATTAACTGATCAAATTTTATATTTAATTAATCAATTAGATGACAACAATATTGTAGGAATCTTTATTATCATCACATTCTTTTTGAAATATTCATATGGTGAAATTGTTTACAGCTTATAGGAAAGGAAATTGTTTTCACATTGACTAGTATTGAGAGTAATTCAATTAGTAGAAGAAAAAGGCTATGTCTTTTCCATAATTTAATTATAATTCAAATTAATATAAAACTTTTAGAACATCAACAAAGTTTAAACAGTCAAGACAAGAGTACAATGAAAATAGAATGACAAGACTGCAGTATAAAATATATTAGCTTTAGCATCTTGGATTCCTTTCGAAGAAAATAAAATTTTATCTTCCACAATGAAGTATAGACTTTAGACAATAGCCTTAACATAATAAAATATATAATGATATTACATAATGAAGAAATTTTGCTGAAGGCAAAACTTCAATCAATCAAAACAGGGAAATCAATCAAAACAGTGATATTTTAAAGACAAAATTCAATCAGATAGTCTCAAAAGATGCTGTCAGGTACTTAATGAAAAAGATTGCCAGAAATTTGAATGCAATCATTAATGTACAGTACCTCTACAATGACATAGGAATGATGAATTTTAAATGGTACACAATACTTGAAATTATTAAGTTCCCTTCAACGAGGGGAAATATTTCCTAATGCAGAATGTATACTTTAATTTAATACACTTTGCCACTGAGCAAAAACAAATGTGTTTTGGATTTGCTGTAAGTCAAATAAAAATGACCTAAATGTCCTAGAAAGTCATTGGCTATAAAATAGATGAGAAATTAATGGCATAACAATTGAATATAAAACCTCAAAAATAAATTCAGAAATTAATGATTGCATAGAACCAAATAATTTCTCCAGAGATACAAAAAAACTGATTTCTTCAATATGCTTCAATTTCATCTATTTACGCATCAATAATTATATATAAAAATGCTTCCATGCCTAATCGAATGAGTACTACTATCTGAATCTGGTGAGGTCCTATCTTGATCCAAATCTGTTTTTCCATCTGGAAAGTGTGCAGCACCCGTAGAATTGACTGGAAAAGTGGCATTACTTGGCAAAGAGGTTGCTTGAGTTGTTACTGGATGGTGGTTAACCTGATTTGTTTGAGACTGTGCTGGAGAAGCTAAGGGTTTGCTTGAATGATGAGAATCTGAAAAGAAAGAATGCTCATTACTAAGGTTCTAAGAACTAAAACACAAGGTTTATAAAATAAAGCACAAGTCAAATCTTTTAAAAGAACATTACATTAAGGTTCAACAATTCAATTTAAAAAAATAACTTAAATATAAGAATGACATTTTTAAATCAAAAGAAAATGAGTTTTAATAAATAATATTGAAAAGTTATTTATTTTTATTTTGAGAGAAATTTTTACCTGTAAGAGACAGATTTGCTTGCTCAGCAAACTCTAAAGCTTGTGTAATTGTTGCCATAGCTAAAAAAATAGAACAACAAATTTTTTTTTAACAAAATAAAATTATTCAATAGAAAATATTTATTAATATAAGTACACTAAAATTTTATATACAACGTGCATTTTTATCATTTGAATATTCATTAAAGATTGCATGGTGAAAAATTTATTTAGGTAAATAATAAAGAATTTCTAAAACCATAATTGGAAATTAAATGGGATATTTGATATTATGACAAAATATGAACAAATTTTCTTGCTTAGAACACTTTCTTATCAGATAGTTATAAACTCACAAATTTGATAACCCACCTCTAAGTGCACTAGAGAAACTATACTTTTATGTTCCACATAGACTGCCATATCATTCATTCGATCATGAAATTTTAAACCACATATTAGTTATGCCATAAGCATAGATTATGAAAAAAAAATTCTAATTAGTTCTTTTTTTAAATTGAATAAAATAATATACCACCACCAACAGCATGCTTCCGATGCAATGATTTTGCATTATTAACTGTCCTGTGATTGGTAAATTGTTAATATTTATGTAAAAAGCATTATTTTGACATAATTACAAAAAAGTTCTCTTTTATTAAAAATGACTTCATAACATATATATTAAATCTATATTAATAGTTTTTATGTTCTTGAGGGGGAGGGGGACCCACATTTAGTTTTGAGAGTAGTAAGGGGCAACAATTCTCTTTACTTTTAAGTTAACTTTAAAAACAAATTAATGCAAACAACAGTTTTAAAAGATATCATCGAAAAAAAAAACATCTACTGGAAGAAAAACTGTAAAATCAAAACAAATGAAAGCCATCAGTATGATTGAAACATACTTTCATCTTAAAGAAATCATTTAAAAATTTATAAGTTAGTAGCAATTGAAACAACTGAAGAGCATAAAACACAAACAGAAAAACATTGAAATTAGAATTATTGACATATATTAACAAATGTATTGATCTTGATTTCACAACTTTGACACACTCTAATTCTAAAAGTCTTTCGGAAAACCATACAAAAAGCCTAAGTGAAGAGATATTTTAACAAGAAAGTAGAACAAATCCCAATATGGATATATAGTTTTTGGCCAGCATTTTCAAAAGAAGAAATCATATTACATTTGCAGGCAGATATATATACATAAAGAACAGAAGAATTCGTCAGCTTAGACTGTCTGCCCTAACAAGCAATAGAAGTGATGTTGATAGGCATATTAAGAGAAAACAATGCAATGTTAAGAAACTTGAATTTTCATTCAGGCTCAAAAAAGATTTTTAACAGTTGATCAAAGGCTCATCTAGAACACAGTGGTGCAGTATGTATTTTCTTGATGCACCAGGAAACACTAGAAAAACATAGGTTGTAACTTCCTCAAAGTTTCTATAATTTGTTTTTTTGAAAAATTATACGTTTCAATAATCCTGACTGAAATAGAAATGAATTTATGGAATAGTGAATTCAAAATGCTAATATGAATTATATATAAATATATGTATATATATATAAATTATGATGCCTTTAATATAAGTAATAAAACATTTTTACATATTTAATTTAAATCAAAAAGAATTTGATTCTTAAATAAAAATTCATTTTAAAAAATTATAATAATTAAAGTAATGTGTAAATTTATGCGTGACAAAGTAAAATTATAATTATGTGAAATATTTGATAACACAAATTTGTACCTTATTGATAATAAGTGCATACATTTTCATAGTTAAAATGGTTTAATAATTATAATTACAAATTTATTTTTTTATAATTGGTGACCTCTTCAGGGCCCACCCCTTTATAGCAATGGAAAAATATATATACGAAAAGAAATGTGAAACTAGTGAAGTCTTCAGCAAATGAATCAATCAGTTAGACAACATAACTTAATCTAAGCTTTTGTTTATGAGATCGGAAGATTTTCATACCCACTTTCAAGACTATTATCATTGTGAATTAAATTTTAATATATAAAAATTAAACTATAAACTTGGAGATAAAATTTAATGCCCTTTTTTTTTTGGTTATATTTAGCAATGCACTTTTGCCTTTTTATCCATATCTAATTTAATACGAGTTTTTAAAGTTTATTTTTTGTTTTATCTCTGCACATTACAAAACAATCTTTGTACAGGGTGGCCATTCTCCAGCCAAAGTAAAATTACCTGACTTTTCCGGTTTTCCAGGTGAAATTTAAAACAAGTTAATACATAAAACAGGGACACCATAAAATCTATTTTTGAAAACTCTACGAATATGGAAATTATACTACATGAATGATTAATAATCATTGATGTAGACGTTTTTAAACATTTATGTTTAAAACGTATAGGATTTATGTTTAAAACCCAGTAAAATGTAACAGATTTAATAAATATTTTCAAAACTTGACCTATGGAAAATCTATAAAACAATTTTCTTTGATATCATTAGAACCTGAAATCATCAAACAGGTTTTTGTAGTAAAAAGCAAAGAATTTGTTTGATAGAAATAAAGTTGTACCACTCAAACAAAATCAGTACTTTGTGAAAGTATAAAACATTTGTACCTAAATTTTTGACTTCCACGAGAATGTCTAACTAGAATTTTCTAAGTGAATGGAAGAGTTGTGCAAGAGAATCTTGATAGTAAAAGATTTCAAAATTTGACTGTTAACAGTCTACAAAATAGAATCAATTCAAATCAAGGCATTCACTGTATCATACAGAGTAGAATCAGAACTTATCATAGCTACACAGATTCCATTCTTGTATACACACACCATGCACGGAACAAGTTCGATATGACTTGCTCATAAAGCACCATAGAAATTGATTATTGATGGGGTAGCAGGATCTGTATACACTAAGTGTTGCTCAATCTACAAAGGCTACTATAAACTGCATCTGGCTTAGCTAACAAGTTGAAACCCACTGATAGGTAGATGGTGCGAGTTACAATCCAATAACAGCATCAAATGACGATTCTAAAGAGGAAAAGAATCTCTCATATTTCCCAACATTACAACCAATATTTATCTAGTTAGTCATGATTTGACAAAAAATGGGTCAATAGAATGTCGTATATGCAAAATTGTCAGATGTGAAGCTTTCAAATTACAAACAAAATAAATATATTTTGCAACAAATCAGAAGAAACAAATATGATTGGAATAAATAAATAAATAAAATTATAATAGCAGAACTATTAAATAAAATAGGAACAGAACTAAATGCATAGTCCTGTTAGGTTTTAAAGAAATGCTTTAACTTGCTAAGTGCTCTTTCTTCAGAGAAAATTCTCCATTTTGATAGCATCATCATCATCATCATCATCATACTAATTTTTTTTTAAGTTCTTGTAAATCAATGTTTTATGTACTGTTTCTATAAACTTAACCAATTGTCAGTGAATTTTAATAAGGCAGAATGAATGGTGGAATAAAAGTTCTTGTATTTTTAGTATTAATTATTCAATTTCATTGACATTGTCATCAATTATTTCATACTGTGCACATTGAGCTCCATTTCCTTGATCTCAGTTTTAAAATTCACTATGAGTCACAGTCCACAGGTTCTGATGTCTAAATGAATCCTTTGATGACAATTCTTCTTTTAACTCCTTTAGAAATTGTAAGTTAATATTGGGATCATCCATATATATATATATTTGTACTATTTTCTTTTTTTTTTTCTTTCAGATCAATAGAGATGCCAAAACATCCTTGAAATTTTCCAGTAAATCTTTAGCACAAGATTGCTGTAAAAATACAAATTTCAAAAAACTTGTAGCGACTTGATTTTTGTAATAACAGAATCTAATCGTTATACCCATCTGTTGCTTTTTAAAAATTTTCTTTAATAACTCGTCAAATTCTATTATTAAATACTTGTATTTTTATATTCTTTCAGGGACTGGTTAGAAAAATTGGAGCAACTCCATAAATGCCAACATAAGCAATTTTTACCATTGTAGAGTCATTTTTTTTAGCAATATCACTGTCTGGAAGCATGATTTTTAAACTTGAACTTGATCTAAATGATGAGTGTTCTATTATCCAGTGCAAAGTCCATTGAATTTCTGCTTCCTCAGATATTGACCTGATGGTCAATTGGCTAGAGCTCTTGCCTTTGGTATCACAGGCTTCAGGTTCTAATCCTGGTGAGATGTCAGTGGTTCGGAATTCACGTTAAGCTGTACGTCCTGGTCTAATAAGCCTAAAATGTGCACAATTTGACCATAGAGTGACAAACCAGGCCTCTTCAGATTTTTAAATTTTTGCAAGGATTGATTATTTACCTTTTGAAGTAGATAGACTATTATTTAATAAAATATCTTGCTCAGATGGATTAAAAATTGAATTTATACTGAATTCACTTTTGCTGATTGAAAGCTATATGATACTAAATTATTATCGATTTCTTGTTATGGTCACATGTTTTCTCTTTAATTTTGTAAAGTAGCAGTAATTCATATTTCTTTCCTCTAAATCTTTAAGAAAAATGTCCGTATTTTCAAGGATATTGTCCATCTTTTCGTATTTTTCATTGGTTGCAAGAAAGATTTTTTTCAGTGTCACCTGATTTTGAAATCTGGGTTTTCGAGCATTATTTTTACATCATTTGTTTTGAAAATTCTATCTTAAAAGCCTAATTTTATAGAGAATGTATTTATTTGAAGATATCAATTTTGCCTTTATTAAAGAAAAATAAAAAAGGAGAAATAAATTGAGTATATATGCTTTACCAGCCAGTATCAGTTAAATACATATTTAACATCCAACAAAAATAATATCACATACAATAGACACCAACTTCTAAACATAAAAAACATGTAATCCAAACCATGATACCATTGTCAGTCGACAGTTTATAAAAAAAAAGAAAAGCTTTAGAAAAAAATGCAAAAAGGAAGAATTAATCATTTATGAATTGAAAGTACTTTTTTTAGCAATACAAATTATTACAAGGAACATAAAATGAAAAATTCATTATAAAAACAATAATTATTTACTCTTAAAAATTTATTAACAGGGCAATATAGCTGAATATTAAGATAGAACTATTGATTGTATAACTTTGCAATTTATAATTGGGGAACTTTAAAAATTATTTTAAGGATTTTATTTTATTTATTTAAAATCGGAAAAAAAAAAAGTGTCACTTTGAAAACTGAAAAACTATTAAAAATTTAAGAGCTTTCCGAATAAAATAGAAGTATTGGCATATATGAGAAACAGTTGTAATATACTTAACATTTTTATACCATATATTTGATTTGTATTGCTATAAAGATAAACCTTTGAACTGTAAATTAAAAATGATTAATTGTAATTAAAAAGTTTCAAATAATAGGTAAAAAAAAAATTTGAAATTAATTTTAAAAATAGATATCGAGAAAGAAACAAATTAAAATGGTTATTATATTCTTTCAAAAAGGAAGCATTTCACAAAAATATGCACACAAAAATTCTAATTCAAAAAATATATTCCACAAAAAATTACAAAAATAAGACTTGAGAAACATACAATACATATAGATTATAAACACTGCACCAAAATATAAAGTTTTTTAACTCTAAAAATTTATTATTTTTTTCTTTTCAAACACTACATATTCTAATATAAAGCTTTTCCAAGAGTAGCAATAATAGGTGGAAAAAAAAAGACAAGAAACAAAAAGTATTAAAATTCCCAAAAGAAAAGATTTTTTTTTTTTTTTTTTTTTTTTTTTTTTTTTTTTTTTTTTTTTTTGCAAATTGTAAATTTAAAAAGAAGGAAGGAAAAAAAAAAAAAATGAATACAAAGGGGGGAAAAAAAAAAGGAAAGGAAAGGAAAGAAAGCATACCAAAGGTAGGTGATGAAAATCTAACCAGCACCAAGAAATAAAGAAAAATTAAGATTGACATACACATATTTATTAAAAACCTAACATTTTAAAAAAAAAAATTCTTTAAAAAAAAAAAAAAAAAAAAAAGATAATGTTTTATATAAAAATTTTAAATTCCAGAAAACATTCAGACGAAAATTTACATTTAAATAAAATATCATAAGAGTTATATTTTAAATCTATATCATTCCCTGCCTTTTAACAATATATACGATATTTAAAATAAACTGCAATAAACAAATGAGATGCATATCAATAAAATTAATTCATATATAAAACTTTTAAATGTATTTAATTATTTCAAAACAAAATTAACAGCTACTTTTAGATAGTCTTGCAATGTTTGGAAAAATGACCAATTAAACAAATAATTAATGTTTAATACACAAAATTTTAATGAAAAAAAAAATATAATTAGAATTATTAATATTTAAAAAAAAAAGACTATAAAATTTAACAAAAGTGTATGTCAACCTTAATTGTAAAAGCATGCCAAAAGATAGGGAATCAAAGGGTGAGTCTCCTACAAGGAAAAGGGTCCATCTTACCTTCGTTTGGCGACAGTCCAGACAAATTAGGCAACCCTTTCATTCCAGCAAGTTGTGAGATCAGCTGGGGCAGGTTGGCTAATGTAAGCTGAGAGGGAGAGAGTAGGTGGGATGCAACCTGAGTGTTTTTGGGACAAGAGCTGGAGTTTGTTGTCAAGGAATGAGTAGTACTAGTTGTCTGAGTTCGGTTGTGAGTCCCAGAATCTGTGTGGCAGGGGTGGGGGTTCTCACTGTTCTCTATTGAATTTTCAATAGAGTCTTGGGAATGAGAGTCTACACAAATAGAGAAATGGGGAAACAGACAGTCAACAAAAGGATACACAATTGGACAAGATTTTCTTTTTTTTTAAAAAAATCCATTGATATCAATTGGAAGAATTTACTTTTACACATAAAATTATGAGATTTCTTGCAATAAAACTTAATATAACCACTATTCAGCAAAAGGCAAAGGAATGCAAATTTAACAGAAAACTCGAATGCTCAATTTCCTACTATTCCAAAACCTTTTCTACAATAAATCATTCTTATTTTAAAAACAAACTGCTGATCTGTTTGAAATATACGTGAGCAACTTAAAAAATTTTGAATTGTAAAAATTGAATGCCTAAACACTTGAAAAAAAAAAATCTAAACTAAATTTCACTGATGCTTATACTATGAAATACACTTATATTGCTATAAACAAAAATTTAATGCCAGAAAAAAAAAATTATTTAAATAACATATTTTTGCATGAAATTTCAGGACTAAGTTTTATAGCTCAAAAATGTTTTTTTTTCTATATAAATCATAGGACATTTTGGCTAGTGAACGTGAAATGTATATTTGGGAGCTTGAAAAAAGAAAAGAGCGAGAGAAGAAAATAAATAATTAAAAGCAAGCACTAAGTAAAGGAAACAGCAAACAGCTCATGCAAAATATGTTAATGTAAAAAGTTTTAGCCCTATTCCACCATTTTAAAGAATTTTAATGGTTCATTTATGTGTTTGTAATTTAAAAAAAAAAAAAAAATCTTACTAGTAAATCAACTAAAATGAAACAATAAACCAACCACAAAATAATTACATATATAACCAATGGGGAGAATTGATTGCAATATTTTATGAATAAAGATTAACATATGTTCTAGTTGATGGAAATTGGTTTTAAGGACAAATAATAATAAATTAGGCAATATTTACCTTTTCTGTACTTGTTTTAAATTGAGATAAAAAAAATCATTAATTTTTTTTTTTTTTTGCATTTTAAGCATAGCTAATAATTTTAGAATAACTGATAATCATTCTGAAAAATTTCATAATTTTTCGAAATATAAAAAAAATTATATAACTATACAGTATGCCAAAAATTCATTTGAGTCTCTGATTAAATAAAATATTGAATGTAATGTTTTATGTTTAAGCAAAAAATAAAAATAAAAATTGTACTTACTGGAAATCTTAGTATAATGCGGCCAAAAGATGCTAATGTTTAGTAATTTGTTTACTTGCCTAAATTCCATTCATATAGTCACTTTTGCCTTAAAACTATTCTTTAAAAGTTGGCAATATCCTTATTTAAATATTTTTTTAATCAATAGGAAACCACCCCTGAATGCTTTAAATCCCAAATTCATCCATGTTTCAATGCATAGATAACCCAAATCAAAATATGTTAGTTGTATATATAAACATAATTATTAAGCTATTGTATTTATATTACATTAGGGGAACCGGAAAATAATGTCACTTCTGCGCATGTCGATATTTGTTAGTCATTTATCAGCTCAGTCGTGCCAAAAACATTTTAAGTTTAGCGACTTGCTTACTCGTAAATAATAAAATTGTAATTTTTTTTTTTTTCAATTTATTGTGAAATGGTCAGCCAAATACCAGAAGAGGTACATATCCGGCATTGTATGCTTTTTGAGTTTCACAAGAGTAGTACAGCAATGGCTACTACCAAAAACATTTGTGATGTTTATCCAAACATATTAGACAGAAAACCACCTTCGGCATTTACAAATGTTTACAAGTTCAAATCCGGTAAATTTCGATCTTCCCAACTTGTGCTGATCAGGAAGATCAAAAACTTTAGACAATGATATGTTATGAATAAAAGTGGGAGCACATCCAAGTCAGACAATCGTGGAACAACACTCTTTATCAACCATCTAAGAACATTTGCAGAAGAGTGGTGAAGCTACTACTAAGTTGAATAGTTTACAAGAGTAACTGATTGCGAAGCGATCATCTGCTCAACTTGAAATGAAACAAAAAAGGGCAAAGTGGATATTGCAATTAAGAAAAATAAACTTAAAGTGGTTTTAAACTTGATCCCATTTTGCAGTTGCGTAGGGATAGTCGTATCTACTAAAACACTGAGTAAAAATGATTTGGGGTTTAATGATCAGGTTATTGTGATTAGCTATGTTAGAAAAGAATTTTCTAGGAAGTTTAGTGATATGGGAGTCTATACTTTCAATATTAAGGTCAATATTAAAATTTATTTGATTGAATTTAATGTAGAAAAATATTACTTTCAGTCCTCCTAATATTTTATGTATTCAATATATTTTATCCAATCAGTAGATTCAAGGAAGAAACAAACTTGTCGAAATCAAAGTAAACAAATTCTAAATCAACCAATAATAATTTTAAAAAAAAGCTTAAAATGAATATTATGTCAGCTTAAAATTTTTTGTTAATGATTTAATGACAAAATCGGAGGAAAATTATGTACCAAAGAGAAAAATAGAATCTATCAAGAAATATTAGTTTTAATTTAATATTTTTAACTTGAATAAATGCTATAGTTCATTTTTAATATATAAATGCATGGATAGTAAATAATATAGAACACTGAAAGCACAAAAGATAAAATAAAATATTTATTGGGCAATTCACAATGAAGATTTGTTATTCTATGGAATGAAAATTATTTAATATTAAAAAATATTTATTAGTTGAAAGAGGCACAGAATTTTCCCCAGCAAGAAAATTAATAAGAATATCACATAATTCCTAAATATTTTTACAACATAAGATTTTTCTATTAAATTATAAATAACCAAATTTTCTCTAAATTCTCTTAAAGAAATAAATACATCTTTAATAAACATTCCTAAAATTTCATACAAATCTTTTTAAATATATAGTAAGAATTCTAACATTTAAATCAATAAATTTGACCATCAAACAATATCGATTACTATAATTTTTAGTATAAATTATATGTTGCTACATAAAACCTATTGCATAATTTTAAGAAAATCTTCCAGGGGGGAATCTCTTAAAGATGTTGTTTTCATCCCTCCAAAAAATAGTAAAAGAAACTTAAGCGATAAAAAACCGCTTTAAAATAAAATTATTAAATTATAAGGGCTGACTACGATGGACGGTAATAGCAGATACACAAAAGGATGAAAGATAAAAACACGTGTCACAGCAAACATGTGCAGTACATTTAAAAATGTTCAATTTGAAGCAAAGTAATTAAGTTTGCTTTCTAGAAAATTAAATTAATACTGTATTGATTCAAATTTTTCTCACAGTAATATATTATTTATATTAGGGTTCTTTCTAGTTTATCTTCTTTATGACTGTCCCTTTTTTTTAATGTCTAATAAGTTTTTATAAAAATCTTTTAAAGATTGAGTGATCCTGGTCTAGTGCAATTTGAATCATGAATACAAAAATTGAATTTTATACGCTAATGAACAGGATCAATTTATTCAATTAAGTCATTTTTTTTTTTTTTTTTTTAAGATTAAGAATTATATGCCAGGAAATTAAAATACTATGCTTAAAAATTTTAAATATGTAAACCCAAACCTTTTGTGTGTGTGCAAGTCACAATTTGGGATATAAGTTATTTCTTTCATGCAATTTTAATTCACTTTTATACAAACAATCCTAAGTCTAAATTAGAGAAATATCCACAAATCAAGAAATGTTTGAACATTTTCTAGATTGTGATTTTAATTGCGCAAGACAATATAATAGACGAATGTACTGGGAAGTGTAATGTTTAGGAATGTATATATTTTCTTGCTTTATTTTTTTTTTTTTTTTAAATTATCCTTATTCTTATAATATTATCTGGTTCATGTTATTTTATTACTAAAACAGTTAAAGGGATCTCTATTCCTTCAAGTCGGCCAATCAGTTAAAAAGAAAAAGCTCTCAATCATGAAATTTAATAATTCAACAATCAATACATATGTTATATATAGTCATGTAAATAATTCTAGCAATCTAGGAACTTACTTTTACTACCCCCAGCACCACCTGGTCTCTCATGGCTTCTGTCTTTATTCCGATTGGAATCATATGCTAATCGACTCAAACTTTGTTGCCTGATTAAAATTAAAAGAAATATTGTATTTAACATTTACTGATTTTATTTATAATGTAAAAATATAAATACTTTAAACAAAAACTAATAGTTTTCTTACCTCAGACAAGTACAACACATGCAAGTTTCTAAAAATTTTTATTTAATGCATATAATTTCAAAAGAATGAAAAGTTTACAAATGTATGCCTGTAACTATTATTTTTTATACTGCCATACAACCAATTTAATTTATTTTATGTTTCTATAATTATTAAATTTGGATTTTTCACATAATTATATTATATTATTTACAGCAATAATATTTACACATTAAGCTACATCCAGATTTCAACGCATGTGTCTTCTCCAAATTGGTTTGTTTCAATGTGAATGAAAAATGCAAAGTATGCAAGAATGTTTGAGAACTCAGGAAAAAAAGAAAATCTCTAATTCAGATATAGTCAGTGTTAGGTTGTGCATTAAGAGCTTATAACTTCCTTAAAATGACATGGTAGGTTTTTTTCTTTTTCAAGGTCACTCTAAAATGATTGGAGAGAATCAATGTGGATAAGGTTTTTAAAAACATGATAAAAAATGTTTAAATATTTTAAAGAGAAAGTACAATAATTATACTTCATTGTTTAATTATACTTCAATTGCTTTACTTTAATGATTAGAATTTGACAAATTCCTGAATGGGACCATCGTTTAACTATTGAGACTTGCCACTTAATAGTTTCTTCCCTTTGTAATTTTACTGCATACATAACCAAATACTTAAAAGAACAAACACTCAATTACAAAATAAGGTATCTGTATTCTTTTCTATTGTAAGATATATTCAATTTACACTTGAAGAGAAAAAGAAGAAGAAAAAAAAAAAAAAGAGTACTACAAGTAGTAAAAAGTAAATTAGCAACAACTAACATTTTTATTCATTGAAATATTTAATATAACACAAGGATGATGTTCAATTAATTTTTTGTCCATAATTGTTTCATTATTTTACAAAAGATTTTATGATGCTCTATTTTTTTTTACTGAACTAGTTCATTTGGAAAAAAAGTTATAAATAAAAAAAGAAATGTACCTTTTAATTTTTAATACTTCTAAAATTAACAGTGTGTATAAAATTTAACAAATTTTTAAACTGTATGTCTAAAATTTATTCCTATAGTTAAAAATAAAAAATTCTCTCCATAATCTCCCTCTAAATATTACAAGAGCTTCATATCTATGTTTTAAGTAATAAATAAAATTTAATTAAAAATTATCAACACCAAAAAAGCTTTATACATTTAAAATAATTGTGACAAGTAAACATGATCTAAAAAAATGGTTTAATTAATTTATGAATTTACCTTTCCCACTCTATGAGTTCTTTAGGTTTTTCCCACTGAGATACTTCTGTTTTACAGTTGTAATAATATTTTTTCCCAGAGGAACTAATGTGCTCAGACCAGTCAATAACTGGCAGTCTCCTTTCAATTTCCTGTATATAAAAATTTAAAAAAAATTATATTCATACAATAAAATTTTTTTGATAAAATCATAAAATTTATAGTAAGACATGGATTTTTATGCAGCATTTTTCAAGCAAGTTACAAAATGTAAAACTATTTTTTTTAAAACACAAATTTCTAACAATTCAAAAATAGTTTTTCAATATCACTGATAAAGATATACAAATTTATTTTATTTTTATTATTTTTCTACTAGTAATAAATTAATAATTTTTTTAATATTTTTCTATGCACAACTTTCAGAAAATATAGAATGCTAATAATTAACATAAGCACACACCAATTTTTTCCCATATAAATACTGTACACTCTCTTTAATATGACATGTTTGGGACCGGATTATCGAGTATCATTACAGTTTTAAGGGGAATATCAAAGATAAAGTTCCTAGATAAAAAGTTAGATGATTAAAATATGTACATATTTAATGAAAATGTTATCAGCAACTGGCAGTTAAGGTCAACAAATGCCAAATCCATACATAAGAAGTATGAAAGTGTAGGGTTAATCGGTACTGGATTACTAAATGTGCTGAAAGATTAAATCTGGATTAAATTTAATTCTTTAAAAAATGAATAAAACCTCACTTCATTGGCATTCCTATCATGGTTGCTTTGGTATCGTTCTGAAGGAGTATCTTTTTCGTAGGAAGACTGAGACTTGAAATCTTTATTTGTTCCACTTTTAGTTTCATTTTTTACAATAGGAGATTTTTTGGAATCTTTAAAAAAAAAAAAAAAAACAGACATATGAATACATTTTTGTAAAAATATGGTATATAAAGGTTTATTACATTTGGTTGCCACTAAAATTTTCTGAAGTTGTCAAATCTTAAGAAAATGTGTTTGAAACAAGTAAGACCCCACAATATACAAATGCCTTTCTAGTAAATTTGAAACATAAAATTTGAAGAAAGCATCACATGCCCCTGATAAATATTTTTATTATATTGTTTTTTACTTCTACTTACAAAAACACATCAATATATAAGCACATTTATTTTAGATATATAAACAATTTTGGAATTTGTAAAGCACTTTTGATGGGTAACACAAAATTTATGGAATAAATAACCTCAAATTTTGGAGCATAATCACCTCCAACCAAATACAAAGTTCTTATTCCATTACAAAGCAGTTGCAGATAAAGAAAAATGGAAATTCAGAGTACTCTTCTTTCAACCTCACATTGAGAAAGGCTCCCACCTCCAAAACACACTCTATCAAATCTCACATCCCAGAATATCAAATTTCAAACATCTTTCGGAGAATTCCTTGAAATGACCTATATACTTCCGGTTGCATCACTGGTGATCTCCTTGAGAATATAGGAATTTAGACTTAAATCAATCGTTTTATTATTGATATTATTATCTTTTACAATTTTTATTCTAATTCATTAAACAAATTTTAGATAGTTGCAATTCAGTTGGTAGGCTTTGTTATTTAGTTTACATCAGGCTATCTATGAACAGTACAACAGCATAAAAAATTAAACCATGAAATATTCCCCAATCATGAAAAATTGCCAAATAGGCATAAACCCTAATTGGGTGATTTCTTAAAGAATATTGATTCAATTTTGAATTTTTTTTTCAGTTAATCTGTATTAGAAGTATCCTTACTGATTTCAGCGAAATTTGGATGCAAATTGTGGCCGTGCTTGAGCGACTACATATGTAAATTTGATATCATCCAGATGGGTTTCATTATTTTTTTTTTTTTTTTTAAATATGAATTCATAGATTTTTTCATAATATTTAGACGATTAAAAAATGTAAAAAATAAGTTTTGTAACATATGGTAAAATGCATATTATCTGATCTATAAAATTTGGAAATATTAGTTTATTGGCAAAGAAGCTGAGAAGAAAATGAGATCCACAGTATCAAAAATATAAGCAATAAGAATATAGAAATATTGAGTGAAAATAAAATAAAAAAATTAAGAAGTAGTAATCTTAGATTTAAATATTACTAATAGATTTATAATCAATCACTAAAGTATTATACAATTGTCTGGTTATGAATCTTAAAACATTACACATTTTAATTAGTAGCAAAAAAATTGATAATTATATGTGCTCTTTTAGATAAAAAATATCTAATAGAGATAATAATATCTATATGCATATCTAAAATATGAATATAGTGATAAAAATCTTATCACTATATTCATTTCAAGCAAGGTATTTAGTTCTTTTAGAAAGTGGGAGAAGTAAAAATATGACACAGAACATATAATTGAGAACTTGGAGCACAATTATGTGGGATAAAACAAATTATTATCATGAAATAGAATTGAATCTTTCTTTAAACTACTTAATATATTTTCTCATTAAATACACAATATATATCTATATACCTTCATGATGATCTTTATCTTTTAGTCTTTGAGTACAAGGGCGGTGGTAACGTGGACTGCTTTTATTTTCAGAAACATCATTTCTTCTGGATACATCACTATTAGTTGATATTGGAGAATTTTTCACTTTATCACTTGTTTTTTCATTTGATTTTGAAAATTTTCCAGAGCTCTAAAAGGATTGAAAAAAAAAAAAAAAAGGCTTTACAATATCTTGTAATAAAACCTTTTGAACAGTAGATTATTACCAATTACTTTTCCTGTGAACTGTTAAAATTATATTTCATACAAATTAAATAAAAACATTATTTCATCACTAAAATACTTAATTTTTTTTGCACAAACAAATACAATTAAAAGTATTCACATAATTATATCTGAAATAAGAAATAATGCCTACTAAATGTTTTTAAAAACAATAGTGGCTTTAAAATATTGTGGAAAGAAAGTCAAATAAATAGATTCGAAAGCAAAATAAGAGTTAAAAATACAAAAAATGTTATTTTAACTATCTAATTAAAAAGCAAATATCAAGTTTTACAAATGAGAATTACATCAAGGTTTTCATACATGCCAATAATGAAGCATTTAACAAATATTGTAACTCAATTAACAGCTTTTAAGTGATTTTCTTGAAGGAAAGAATGTGTCACAGTAATTCTTTAAAATTTACAAACCTTTTTTAAATTTAAGGACATTAATCCGCTAATTATGACAAATATTAATGCATTATATGAAAACGTTATATTACGCATGTGCATTTTTTTCTTTCTTTTTTATAATATGTTGTATAAAATTACTTATTTTAAGTAATTCCAACATTGAAATATAATAAATTACTAATAAAGTATAAACATAATTTTACATGCATTTTTATTTCTAAATTTAATTAATCAGTTTGATGATCAATACAGTGGTAAATACTTCATTACTGTGCTATTTTCTTTCAAGTGACTTTACAATGAAACTACTTTTAAAATAAAGATAAGAAGATTGCAATTGAAACATGATTTGAACAGATAATATTTTAAGTAACAAAAGCTATTCCTTAGTAATCAATTATTTCAAAAATATTAAAAGTTGAACAAGTAATATAACAAATCAATAGAGCAGGATGTCCAAAAGCACAAATGAATACAAGATTCTGTTTTAAAACATGTCAGACTGATCAACAGTCATTTGCCATTACTGGATCTTTTCTGATATGTAATTGTTTTCTACAGAAAGTTGCTTTTGAAAAAATAACATTCAAACTTTCCCAACAAGGCAGATAAACTCTGTAATAAATATTGCAGTATATAAGACAGTAATAAACATTTAATAGACAAAATGGTGCAAACTTAAGATTCAATGAAAGCAATTTTATTTCTCTACAGTCAATCAAATTTGTATGTTTGATGTTTTAGAGATGACGTTTGACCAGAATATCACAATTTCATTGTCAGGCATCCCATTAAAGTGGTGCCTGGAGTTGCATTTCAACATTATTATAGGACACCTCAACATTGTAATTGGGATGAATTCAAAACAGTAATTATTAAATATATTAATTAATAACAATGAATTATAATAGAATTTATAATTAAAATGTTTTGTTCAACAAAGAAAATGTTTTTTGATAAAAATTTCTGTTTCAAGATGCCATTGTATCTTCTTATCAATCAGAAAGGTTTGCTGTGCACCAGGTTAAGGTATTTAAATGGTTTTCGACAAGGCCAGTATTTAAATCCAATTGAAAATTTATTAAAAACCGGGGGGGAGAGAAGAAAGCAAGTACAAAACAACAGCTTACTGAAACTCTGATAGCAACACGGCAACCAATAATTTTACTAGTTGCTAGAAGAAAAGTTGATATTTTAAGTGTCTATGCTGCTCTCATCAAGTTGCATTAAAAGCATCTTTATATTTTTTTGAACTCTTTATTATTTTAAAATGGGGAGGGGGGATGAGAACTCATGCTACTTTTTAATAAATCTTTTCATTAGATATACTTATCAGAAAATTTTAAAAATGATTAGAAAAAATGTAATGAAAGTGTAATTTTAAGAGAAATGAGAAAGAAAAATACTGAAGAACATATTAGTTTTGTGTTGCAGATGTGTATAGAAATATATATGCATATTTATGAAAAGAAATATCAACATATATTGGGTTGTTAGTGGCCAAAATTATAGGAACCTCTTGAGGCAAGTTTGGATTGAGTATAACTTTCTTATTCGAAGGAAATTACACACACAATCCTAAAAATATCTCTATAAAGATAATTTTATATGAAATACAATGAAATTTAACCTACAGATTTATCTTTCTACATAATTTAAGTTAATTAAAGGTAGGGGAAAAATCACAGCTGTTTTATGAAAAGAGTAATGCCTCAAACAACATTTCTCAATAAAACTTTACCCAAGAACCAATACGTTTTTTTTTTTTTTTTATAGCACTTAACACATTTAATAGTTTATTAGTATAAATAAACTCTAATCTTTTACTACCAGAATTAAGAATAAAACTCCTGATTGGCCATTCAATTATCATAAGCTGACTGTTATTTTACATGCATTTTTTATTGTAACTTTTAAAAATAAATCGAAGAACTTATTTAGGATGATCAACAAAGTAAAAAAAAAAAATTAACTGGTCACGCTTACAAAAATTCAAAATAATTTGATGTTGAAAAAGAAACACATATAATGTAAAAGAAATCATGTACCAAGGGAGAATTTCATAACTGCTAAATAACAACTAATAATATATTCAGTTAATTCAAAAACAAATAGAAAAAGATCAACACTAAGATGTGAAAGAAAAATTTAAAAATTTATAGGCGAGTGCCAGAATATGTGACAAAATTTAAAAATATTAAAATGTATCGCACCCATTTAATGTTATGGCTGTGGAGATACATATGATAACAAAAAGAATGAGAAGAATTTGTATAAATGGTACCAATAAACATATAAAAATGTATTTAAAACTATTACATTTAATATCCTACTTTTTCATAAAGAATAAGACCTTCAACTTTGAGAATAACTTTTCTCATTGTTATGTTTCTATTAAAAGAAGAAAAAAATTGTAGAAGGAAAATCATATTATGTTGCTAGATTAGCCTGGAAATATCTCTGATCTTATTCACATTAAAAAAAATCTTTCAAGTTTGTGCGGTAGAAGAAGCCATGAAATAATATACATTTAATAGGAGAAATTATACAATAATAATTATGCAATACTCGAAAAACAAAACCCTTGTTCCCTTCCATATTCAGACTGCAATTGAGTAATAAGGTTTTAAATACTAATAAAAATCAAGAAAAATAAGAAACTGACTTCATTTTCAGTTCTTTCTCTTACAGAACAAACACCTTGTTTTTTTCCATAATTACAGCAAAAGGGTTTTGAAGAATATTTATAAAAATTGTAAAGAAATCAGAAATTTATTAATTCATCATTAATTCTAAGAGCAAAGCTTCTTTTAGAACATATTATTAAAAAAACATATGTTCTTAATTGAACAGACTTTAAAATACTTACAATTTGTGGTATAATACCAATATAGTAATATCATAACATGAAAACATACACTCCAAGACTATCTATATTTTCAGAACACTTAAATAATTTTGACCACAAGAATACGTCAAAATAAACAGACATAATGCATTTATTATATAACCATAATATTTTTAAAAATATTTCATTTACTAAAATCTAAGAAATAGGAAACAGTAAAATTAAAAACCCTAAATTTTAAAATAAAAATAATGAATAAAGATTTTTAAAAGAATTATTATAAGAATTGGTGGTAAATAACAATTTTAATTAGATTAGCAATGACAAATAGATATTAAAATATTCAGAAAAAAATATAACAAAAATTGTTTAAGAAATTAATTCTTGTTATATATGTTTTATTTGAAAGATAAATTCCATACAAGCAAACAATAAGTAAGCTTAAAATTAAAGTTAGAAATTAAGCCAATAAAAATATGAAATAAACATTTACAATTAATGCAAAGATTAAAATATTTCAAAAAGGAACAACAACAACAAAAAACTTACATCAAATGAATGACTTTGATTTCTATCAAAATACCTGAAAAGAAAATTTAGTTTTAGAAAGAAATTCAACTTTAATTTTTTTAAAAATACATTTTACAACAAAATTACTTTATCATTAAAATTTTTTAATTCAGTAGCAAACATAAATGCATATAGATTAAATTAAATTAATTTTTTTATAAAAATTTACTAATACTAATATAAATAGAAAACATAATTTTCATGAAGAGTATCAAAATATGATTATAAAAAAAAAAAAAAAAGTTGGCTAAAAATGCCAATATTATGTTCAAAGACCAAAAATTTGAAAACGTTTTCCATAAAAACAACTTTTTTTTTTTACACTTGAAATATTTTTATGTAAATAAAAAGAGTGAAAAATCCACAACCTTTTAAAAATCCCTAAAGCAAATACCCTTAAAAGGTCCCCCTTAAATACCAAACATTTTTTGCCATTATTTTGTCAATCATTTATAAAACTTTAAATGCAGATTAAACATTTAAAATTTTTAATTTGTAAAATTTAAAGTTTCACACTGTTATCCATTCCTCTTTTCTATTAATATGTAAGATTTTTTTCCACATTTCATAAATACAATGTTTCATTGATATAAATAATTAACATTTCAAATCATTGTATGGAATCATTATTTGGTTTGTTTTTGAATGGCACATGGAAATTCACTTTAAGATAGGAAGATATTTACAATTCAATACACTTTACATCAAATGAAAATGCATCAATAGATTGTCAGCATCGTACATAAAAGGCAATTTTCTTTAAAATTGCTTTAATTTTTGAATGTTTAGAATTAACATAACACAAAAAGCATAGAATTAGTTATCAACCTCAACAGAATGTCCTAAGGAAATTATCCTTTAAAATGGTAATTAATTTGCAATGCATTTTTCAATTTTATCTGCTTAATTTTTTAATTTAAGTTCATACAGTAACTTTTAAATATATAACAAAGTTCAGGATTGATACAAATAAGGATAGATTTAATTCCTCTATAATAAAGAATTAATACATACTGAATCATGCTTTAAAAGTTAAGTTACAACAGAGTAAATTTAAAATGTATATTTGTATTATATTCAACTGATATCAATTATATGCAACGAACAAACATATATTTTAACAAATCGTTTTGACTTAAGGTGTATTAAAACTATTTTTATCTTAAAAATAATTTTTTTTGTTTTGTGGTAAATTTGTTCTTAACTTACGGAAATTAGTCATGAAATAATATACGTAAACAATTATTATAAGTTTCTTTTAAATAAATTAAAACTTTTCTTCATTGAAAAGATAGATTGCTTATAATTACTGATGAACAATATGAGCAGTGACAAATTAAGTGAAAACAATAACTGTCAATTCAAAAATAATTTTTTTTTAATATATCTAATGAAAATAAAGAATAAAGGTACAATTTCATTGAAACAATCATTTAACAATCTTATACTTTCATAATTATATTCTATTTAACTTATTTTTTAACACTGTTAAAAAAATGCTTTAATAATAAAATTAAAAACTAAAATATTCTGAGATTAAGTAAAATATTCTAAAGGAATTCTTCTACAGTAAGAAAATTCATAACAGCAATCTTCTATATTACAAATATTCCGCAAAGGATATTCACAATATAACAAATATACTTCCCATTGAAATCAATCTAATTATGAAATTAATTTCAAGTTTCAGTTTTAACTTTTATTGTAATTTTGGGTCAGACCTACTTTTAAAAAAAAAATTTTAACTTGAATATTTCAAATAAGTTTTGTTCACAGTAAAATTTTCATTAGAGAACAGATTTTTTAAAGAATAATCTAAGAAATTAATTACAGACAGCTTTCTTAATGTAATTTCTGAATGAGCATTTTCATGAAGAAGTGTCAATGACTTGCAACTACCTTTCTTATATATCTGCCAGAAGAAAGAAAAAATACTTCTTTTTCTATAAGCAAATTTCTTAAAACTTAATTTTAGAAAATATTGTAACGTTTATCATTGAAATCAAAGTTTTATATACCTATTCATGATTCGATTAAATATGACAATGCATCACAAATAAGTTTGCTAAGCCTATAAAATCAAAAAATAAATACAAACAAATAAATACTTGTTAGTAAAGTATATAGGAACAATTTTTAACTGAAAAACAAGTAGTAAAAATTAAATCAGAAACTATGATTAACACCTTTTAAATCAAAAAGCATTTGTTTATGTTTAGATATTTACATAATAACAGAAACGAAAAAAGTCATAAAATAATCAGTATAACAATGATGTTCGGTAATGATCATTAATTTTAATCTTTATAACAAGAAATGTGATCAACTCTTCGTAATTTAAGTAAATAATTAATTTAACGGCCATCTGTCAACGACGAACTTGCCATACGCGAAAGCGTCATTATATAATAATAATAAATTAAAATAAGGCAACTACTAATGCAGCAATTTTTAAATGTTTTATTTGATTTCTGTGAGAAAAATCATTATTTTATTAAAATGGCAATGAAAAATATTTGTTGTTTATATGTTTTAATTTACATAGTAAATAATTAGAATGCTGATACCCATCGCTGAGTCTTGGAAGTTTCCTTGCCTGCATTACCATTAATGCTAGGATAAATTTTGTCTTCCTATTCTAAACTACAATAATTGAGTAAAACATCTAATAATTCAACTAAGATAAGTGTCAAATAATTAAAACATTCAATCCCCTTGAAAAGTCAAAATTGACGACCATCAGACATCCGGGGACCATTGTGAATTGTGAGATGATGCTATTGCCAAACTGCCGCATCAACATTGTACAAGTCTACACTATTCAAAATAAAAGTAAACAAAGAAAAATAAATAAATTATTTTATATTTTAAAATGTTTTTCTTTTATTAGGGCATCAAAAATTTTATATCAAATTTATTGCTTATCAAAGTGTTAAAACCTCTAAGATTTAACATATAATCTTAGCAAAATTTATATGAGAATTATTAACATTTTTAGTTATTAAGATCATTAATAAAAAAAATTAACTGCAGTTAATTAAAAATTTATAATAACATTTCTTTCTTTATATAGAGAAGTTTCCAGGTCTATTGATTTCTCAATCAAAGAATTTAAAATGGCAACAAGAGTTAAATTACGTCAGTAAGTTGGATGAAATTTGCTTTGCTCATATCCGTGACTGATTTATTAAGAGGATTGCGTATACGTTTGAAAGTCGTTCAGACTTGTGGAATGGTATTAAATAGTGTAATTCAAATCTTCTTCCATATTTACTAAAGAAAAGAATTATTATATGAACTTTAATTCAAATACCAGTACAATAATATAAACAAAGCTTGCATGAACTGTGATTCCGTTTCTTGGCCATGGATGATGGCTTTAGCAGAAGATATGGACTCTTTACGTCGTCGTATTTACTATGCAGCCAGGGAAGGAATGGCTATAACTCTATATGCTTTATTATCAAATACTGCTCGAAGTGAATGGGTACATTATTTGGAGCATCCTGTGGAAGACGAAGGTCACAAATGTACACCTCTACTAATAGCCGCAATAAACGGACACGACAATGTAATCAAAATGTTGTTGAATCGTTTCAATCCTAACATTGAACAAGATGGTGTTGTACAGATTGACGGATATGTTATCGAAGGCGCTACGGCTCTGTGGTGTGCTGCTGGTGCTGGACATTTCAGTGTAGTGAAATTTTTACTTTCTCATGGAGCAGACGTCAATCATTCAACTAAAACGGCCTCCACTCCCCTTAGAGCGGCGTGTTTTGATGGTCGACTCGATGTTATTCAATATTTGGTTGAAAACGGCGCCGATATTCACAAAGCTAACAAATACAACAACACATGTTTGATGTTGGCATCTTACAGAGGGCATGCTGATGTGGTTGAATATCTTTTGAGCAAAGGAGCTGATCCAGATGCTCAAGCACAGTGCGGAGCGACTGCTCTGCACTTTTCTGCAGAACATGGTCATCTTGAGATAATCAAAATTTTGCTGAAAAACAAAGCAAAAATAATGAAAAACAAAATGTGTATGACACCTCTCTCATCTGCAGCAGAAAGAAGCAAGTCTGAAGTGGTTGAATATTTCATCAAAAAATCCTGGTGTTCCAAAGAAGAATCTGTTGAAGCCTTAGAACTCTTGGGGGCTTCATATGCAAATGACAAAGATTCCTATAACTTGGAAAAAGCTTATTACTATCTCCATTGGGCTATGCTTGAGCGGACGAGGAACCCAAATAATTACACTCCAAAACCTTTTCTTCCACCAATTCCGGCATATGATAACCATATAGAATGTCAGACATTAGGCGAACTAGAAGCCATCAAAAATAATAGTGATGCTTTACACATGGAGTCGTTGGTTATCCGAGAAAGAATACTGGGTTCCAATAATCCTGAAGTACCACATCCTGTTGTTTTTCGTGGAGCTTTGTTTGCAGATATTGGACGCTTTGACAGATGTGTGGATCTCTGGTTGCATGCATTGAATCTTAGGCATAATCACTTTGTTAGTGTAAGAAAAGATCTTTTGAGATTTGCTCAAGTTTTTGCACAAATGATGCATACTGGAGAGGAAGTGACATTTGATAAAATTAAGCAAGTTCTCGAGATAACTCTACAAGAATTGATTAGAAATATAGTAGCGTTAAATTCATCTGCATCTCAGGATTCCATGATAGAAGAACTAGAAGATAATATTTACACTACTTTGTATTTACTAGTTATTATTACTAAGTTAACTAAGAAGTTATTACCAGAAGAAGAAAATTATCTCTACCAATTGGTTTATAAAATAAATAAATTGAACTTAACAATTAGTGATGGTTCTACATTGCTGCACTTGGCTGTTAATGCTGACACACCTGTAGATGAATTTCACACTAAATATGTTTGTAAATTTCCTTGTGCTGCTACTGCTAGAATGCTGATTCAATGTGGGGCTGATGTAAATGCTGTAGATAATGCTGGAAATACACCTTTGCATATTATAGTTGCTTATCAAAAGCCAATTACTGATTTTATGACTTTACATTCAATCATTACTAAATTGCTTGATGCTGGATGTCATATTGATCGTGTAAATAATGATGGGGAATCTCCTTTTGAAAAGGTTTTAACAGGTGTTGCTGAAATTATTCTAAAATCTCAGTACCAAATAAACTTAAAATGTATTGCTGCAAAAGCTGTTAAAAAGTATAATATACCATATAGAGGTATAATTCCTATGACATTGGCTGTATTTACAGATATGCATGGATCAGCTAAAAAGAAGAAAGTAAAATAAAAGGTAATAAAATAACTTTTATTTCGAATAAATAAACTTTACATTTGTGTGATATTAAAAATTAACATGTTATAAATATATTGTGTCCTTTTTGTGGAAATACAAACAAAAAGAATTATCTAGTATTCATCGATTTGAAAAAGTACTTATTATGCTACTGATTTATTTATTAAATTTTAAAAATATTAAGTTTTTCTTTTAAGAAAATTCTTAAAAGTATTCCTTGTTATACTATTTTTTAATAAATTACTTTTTCCGAGTGTTTGTGAAATTTGAATCAAGAAACTGACAATTTTATTTATATATATTTTAATTTCATGTGTAAAATTTTAGCTTTAAATCATATGAGCTATGAGATTATTTTATACATGATAAATTAGATATAAAATTTGTATGTGATATCCAGCAATTGAATAGATCAATTTGTGAAATTTGAAATCATTTGTTTGACAAAGAACTCATTATTGTATATAATCAGTGAGTTATTTAAATGGTTTTTATTCTTATTTATAAAAGTTCCTTATAATTTTTGAATAAAGGATGTTTTTCTTTATTTGCTAATTTGACAAAAAGTATGTTTTCATTTTTATAACTATGAATAGAAAATGTAAATAATAGAAATTTTGTGTTACAATGTTGAAAAGATGATAAATAATTCACAGTTGTATATTTGACCCTTTCAGCATTGCAATAAGTTTTTGTTAGACAGTATTTTAGCAATGAAATTTTAATTCCAAAATACTTTTATTTACATTAAATCTAAAACGTACTTTTGCCGAAATCATTAAATTATATTTATTTACATAAGAAAGTCTTGGATTTAAGAATTAAGAAAGAATCCTGTTTTCATTTTACGATTACTTTAATTGAACAGAGTCAAGAAAAAAAAATTCTGTTAAGATTTACAATGTAACTTTTTATATTGATTTGAAATTAAATATAAATCCTAAATTATTATTTTTTTTTATGAAAAAGTTAGTGTTTATAAATATATTAGTATGATTTATGTATATGTGAAATTGCAATTTTATTAGTCTCCTAATTATGACTACATATTGGAAATTATAAAATTTTAAACATTTTGTAAAATTGATTTTGTTAAACCTTTATTTGTTAATCAGTTTCTAAACTTTTATTACATGGAGAAAATGTTAAATTTTGCTCCAAATTTGTTTTTGTTTATTATAGATCTTTTTTTTTTTTTTTTTTCCCCCATGTTGATTTGTTATTTATGATAATGTTTAAAAAAAATTATGTAAAACCCATTTCAATGTAACCATAAGCATTTATTTGTCCTGTATAAATTTAAGTGATTAAAACTTTTCATTATAGTTTATTTTAGAAAAAATTATTTAATTTATTTTTTTAATGTTACATTGAATTGATATTTGCAAATGTCGTGGATTTTAGGAATTCTGATTAAAAATTTAAATTTCTTCATTTTTAAAGGATAGTTAGTGTTTTCAGATATTATTTTGTTATTTACATAAACACAAGGAAGTACATTAAACATTTAAAATATATGGAATTTCTTTTTATGTTGTATTTTTAAAAACTTAAAATGAAAAGGCCTTTTTTATATTTTGTTATTATGTCTGTTGATTATTATCATATCTGAAAAGTTATAATCTATTAATTATTGTTCAAAAAAATAAAGACTTTAGTTTAAATTACATATACATTGTAAAGAAAATAGATTTTTATTAAAATACCTGCAAATATTTATGAAGGAAAAAAATTTAATTTAATTTTTTTTATAGGCTGCTCGGAAAATAGCATAATACATAAAATAAATAACATGTTACATATACTCAAGTTTTTTAAATAAAAGAAAATTTATTTCAAGTTATTTTTTTTTTTTTCTTACTTAAACTTGTAAAAAAAAAAGATTCTTGTATTTTTGAGACCTGTAATTATTTGATCAGAACATCATTAAATGTACTATTCCTGTTGCATTTAAGGCAAATACTTTTATTTATATAAACATGTTTTAAAACACTTTATTCCCACTTTTTCTCTCTGATAGCAAGCTGAAATTCCACTCTTTTTCATATCATTGACTTGGTTAATGGATTTTTAAAACAAACTTTGTATTAATTACCTATCTGTATTTTTAATATTCTTAATATATATATATATATATAAATCAATATTTGTTTATTTGTATTTTTCAGATTTAATTTATCTTTTTGATTCCTTTAATACAGAAAAAAAATTGATAGTTAAAAATATTTTACTGTAATTTGTTTCCTAAAAAAGAAACTAAAGATATATATATATATATATATATATTCATTACTAAGATATATGTCCTAAATTCCTTTATTGTAGTGTAGACATAACTATATAGCTGTAATATACAGAATTAGAAATGCTTATTATCTACAGCATCTATATATCAGAAAAAGTACACTGCAAATTTTCTGCTTAACAATTTGTATGAATATAAAGCAAGCAAAGTAATAAAAACCTAAGCGTTTTGAATTGACTGGCTGATATAATTTAGCATACTATCAGTGTAATAATTGTCTTCATAATATCATAACTTTGGTTTCTATATCAGTAACAGATATTTGCAGTAGAGGACATTAAAGGAGTATTTTTTTAATTAATATACAAGTTATTAAAAAAAAAATATTCTTTACAAATGTGTTAGAAATTATATTTGGTTAAAAAATTTTGTGTTCTATAGAGATCCTTAATTATACCTAATACAATTTTTAGGAGTACAGAATAAAGATGGATTCACATTGTATATTAAAATTCAATGCATAAAATGCTAGTCAGCTGAAAGCCTTTTCTCCTATCTTGCATTCTCATATTTGCTTTCAATTTGAATTTTATCCAATTTCTGCAGTTAGCAAATAAAAATTTGTGTATTTATTTCTAGTGTTCACTGCCTTCAGTTCTCAGTGGTAATTCAGCTTAAGAATTATTTGTTGAACTTATAAACACATCATTGCTTAAAATGAATCATATATAGCATTTACCAGGAAACATATTTACATAAGCATATAGCTGCAGAAGTGATGAGTGAAAATTATAAGTCTGGATTAACTAACTAGCCTTGCTGATGTGGTTGGTTACTACTGTACCACGAAGACATCACAATTTCTATAGACACATATAAGCTTTTGATGTAATATTTGGTACTTAATATAGAATTTTTTTTTTTTTTTTTTATTAACTACTCTAAAATACTAGATCATAGGTATTAAAAGTCAATTTTTTTTATTACAATAACATTGGTAAATATTACATTTCCAATATAATTAAGGAAATAAGCATGTTGTGGATATTGAAAAGTATTTTGCCATGACTTCTATTATAAGCAAGTACCTAAAAATCTTTACCTCTTTCACAATAATGTTTGTTGATTTTAAAATGTACTTGTTGAGCATTATTTGGGGTTTATTCAAGTAGAGTAGGTATACTATTGTAATAAATGATATAATTAAAGTCACATGTTTTCTAAAAAATGCTTAATAAATACTTTTTATTAAGTTGATTATGAAAGACTAAAATTTTGTTCCTTAATATTATTTATGTTTTACTATTATTTAAAAATTGTGCAAGTTCGGTGATTAAATATAGGTATGTGAATTTCATTCAATTTTAATTTTGTTATGTTTTTAAGTTTATCATTAACATAAATGTATTGTGGATGTTTTTTTAAAAAAATGCTTTATTTAGTGAGTCATGAAAATGTTCGACTTTTTTTTTTTTTTTTTTTTTTTTATATATATATATATCTAACATAAATTATTTGTTTTTAAGAATTAATACACTATGCAGATAATAGAAAAGGCTATATAGTTCTATTTGTTGCATAATGTTTGTATGACATGTAAAATTCTTTAATTTTCTTGTGAATAAAATCTATTTAATTTTAAAATAGGCTTATTATTATGTATTTTTTTATTTGATATTCCCCTAAATTAATGTCACACGTACTTCATGAATTGATTTTTCCCATAAGGTTATTTTAATTAAAATTTGTTAGGGCATAAAAGGATAAAAATTATTATTTTTTTTTTATTCTTTAAGAAAACAGGAAGCTTAATGAATGTAGTAAAGTATTGAAAAGGAATATTTATGCTAAGTAATCTTTTAATATGCTGTTCTTAATTTATGTAGTATTGATCGAAGAATTTTAATTTTTTAAATATAAAATTTATTTTGTATTCAGTTGATATTTTGGAAACTGGATAATCTGAAGCAGATAAACAATTAAAACTAGACTAAAATGTTGCAGTATTTTTAAATTTCAAACATCAAAGCAAAGGCATACCTAAAATATTTTTGATTGAATTTTATGATGAAATTGTTTTTAAATTATTAAATCACAATTTTTTTTAAATAAAGTTTTATAAAATATGTATTGATTAAGTTTAACTTCTAGTGGATTAGTTGACTTAAATTTTAAAACATTGGATAATACAGGTAACCTTTCATTACAAAAAAAAAGGGAGAAAGTGTGCTATATAAAAGAGAATAATATGAAATAATAGTAACTAAAATTATGTACCTTATTATTATGAAAAATGTATAATACAGATCCACTACATCTTTCAAATAAATTAATGCTAACTTAATTTTTATTCATTCATTTTCATTGCTATTAAACAATTTGTATATAATTATATATATATATATATATATATATATATATACACTCAAGAGCCAAAACATTATGACCACCTGTCAATAACGAGTTGGCCCACCTTTGGCGCGCAACACAGTTTCAACCCGCCTTGGCATGGATTAATACCACTTCCACCTGATCACATGCCTTTCACGTCATCCAGGCGAGTTCATTGCAAAAAGGTAGGGGGTCATAATGTTTTGGCTCTTTAGTGTATATATAATACCTCTGAACAGTTCCCGATGGCTGGAAAGGAAATATATAGTCTGATAGTATGTCCCGAGGGTTTTTGCCCGTACAGTATTGGTGAAAACCTGGAAAACACCCACTTTGGCTTTTCATAATATCAAAGACGAAATAATTTATGAATTCAACTGTTGCATCACGGTCTTTAAAATTTGCTACATCTAAATCAAAGTGATCAGTCCTGTACATATTAATAGCAAAGCGATGACAAGCTATCTTGTCACTACTGACAGTGGACGGGCAAGATTGTAAAAAATGTGTATTGCCACGTGAAGATCATGTTTGTCCAATACTGGTTACCCCGATGCGCGCTCTATTTTATCACTGCTCTATGTAGCTTATCACACTTTTATCTGTACTAAGTTTTGTTTCTTAAAACTCCGTACACACATGCTCCAGTCTAAGCTTCGTGCTGGAAAATACGCACCCTGAGTATTAAATATGTCAACTGACAGTCATCCTGGTAAATCAAGGCAACAAAGTAGGGTTGCCATGGTTACTCACGTCAACTGCAGCTCGTCAATAGAGCAGGGCTAAAGGAAATTCGATGGCTTGTAGAAATTACAAGATTGGCGCTGATATGTAAGAAAATAAAAAATTTCAGTATTTACTTTTGACATCTGAGTGACTAACAAAGTGATAGAATTGTCTTATTTTTCTTCATTTGCGCAACAGTCCCATGATGGACGAAGGCCGTCTACCTACTGGCAGGTTTCGTAGATGATTTCTTTTTACGGGTAGAATTGTCAATAATCATATAAGATTGGGAGCTACGGTTTAAAGTGGATTCCGAACCTCTAACAAGCATCCATAACACCACCGCGATTCCAACCTGTCGCGCCAGAGCACTAGTCACTCTACCATCAGGCCCCAATACAATTTTACGATATAAATATAAGATAAGACAAACTATATAATTAAAACTCATATAAAAGACTTACTTTTAGTATGAGTCTAATATTTGCAGAAAATATAGCATGGAAAATATTTGTAATACACTACAGAGTATTTCGTTTAAATATTATTTTTAAGATTGCAATATTTATCTTTGCAACTTGCCAATACATGGACTGGTGATTAGAAAGAGGAATGACAGTTGGTAATCAAATGTTAGAGTTAATCGATAAGGACAGAATGGGGATATTTTATTTCACAATGAGAATATTGAAGGCTAATATTTATTCAATTCACTGGCAGAAAAAACTACTTATCTCCCTAAAAAAAGCCGGAAAGGGTTTTAGGTTCTTTTCGCATATCAATGACTCTTGGCTGGTTGTTGTCTTATTTCCGCTTGGACATTTTATCTGTTTGTAACCATCTTTGATAGGTGTTGCATAACGTGAAGAACAGACCACATCTGATGTTTCTAAGATGCTTTTTTCAAGTCGTGATCATGATGTGTTTCTTTTCAAATTCGTTTAAATACTTCGTTTTACTCATGGGGCAACGTCACGAACTACTACTTGAACAAGCATGGTTCTAGCACACGGTGTCATCACTTCAGACCAAAATCTACCATATAATAACTTTTACTTAATCTAGTGTGCAGGTTGGGCAACCAGATTGTAACTGGGTGTGATTGGGTTGAGATACTTGAGGCACAGGTTGGAGAACTCACAGCTTTATTAACACACGCACTAACTCCGCACACTTATAATATTTAACGCATTTAAAGACAGATAAATATAGATTCGTGGAAGGATTCCACTTCTAATCCGAAAACCCAATAGTCAGATTGCCGCGGAATATACTACTTTTCTGTAGGCCTGTGAGAGTCTGTAGGCCAAATAATGCTCAGAGTTGTGCTAAATATATTTCTTCTCGGGATGAGAGATTACAAACTAAAGGTTTCTCAACAGAAGCGTGTGATTGCCCTGTACTAAATGTTTCTCAGAGGTAACGCCGGTTGCGGTGTACTTTCTGTCGGGTGAGAGTCTCGAGGGCCTACTAACCATTACTGCTGAACGCCACAGAGTGCGTAGGAGGAGGCAAGGAAACAATTTTCATAAATTTATTATCGAAACATTTTTATGTGTTTCTGCCTTTAAGTAGACGTATTTGCAGGTGGATACAACAAAAGTAAATAGTCGTATTTTGTACAATAATTACGATTACAAAAAATAAAAGAAATAAAATAGCATGTGCAGCATAAAGACTAGACAGATGAAGGTAGGGCAAATGAGCTAACCACATTCAAAATATTGATACTCGAATTGATTATTTTGATTGAAACTCGCCAAATGATGACAGGTAATTCGTCTGCTATCACCTTTTCTAACGAAATGAGTTATCAGAGTTACGTTAATAGATTAGATAAATTTTTCGGTGAAGTGCAGTAGATAAGATTAACAAAAAAAATATTAATTTTTTTTTTTTTTTCATCAGTAATTATTAGCTAAAGAAAAAAGTAAACGAGCCAAAAATTTTTTCTTAAAAACGTGGATTTTTTTATCATCACAAGTAATTATTATTTAATAATCTTTAAAGGGATGTACACAAACAGCGGTTTCCACTGAATTTCAGGCGGCCCATTTCATCTTACGTCATTTTTAACTTTAAAAAAAAAAATAATATAAGTTAAAATGTTTAAAGTTGCTCATATCAAGCTTCATTTTGTTGTGTCCAATTCATGGCTCAGTGGCAACGCGCGCCGCTGGTGAGCATCAGGACCGAGGTTCAATATCGGCTGGCGGCATAAGTGTAGACATTGTTTCGAAAAACGATTAGACTCAATGGCATTTGTGATGTTCAGCCTCTTACCTTGTGAGTCGGACTACTTAGTGGGAATTTTTCGCACTTCTTTCCGGGATAACTTCCTGGAAGAACTCCTTCTTGAGCGACTCGGAGCCAAGTCAGACTTCTACCCTATGGGTGCTCCATCACAACAGAAGGTGCCCCCCTTTCCCTCCATCCATGAGTAGACTACTCAAGGTATGTCTGTACTGCACTGGAGAACACTGAAAATTAGGCACAGCAATAACATTTGTGTACAGTACGTCAGTCATAGATTTATTTAACAAAGCTTTTGTAATTTTGTTTATAATACAATTTTAAAAATACATGGTCAACTAGCATTTAAAACAGTCAAATTCCAAGCATCAATATAAAAATGATGAAAAATGATGAAAGCACACAATTTATACAATTCGGATCGTTTTATCTGTGTACACAATCGCAAAAAGCTCCTACATTATAATGTCGAAGCTGGTTTTTCTACATCATATATCAATGAAAAACCTTTTACTCACGTAAAATCGTACATAACTAACAAAAACTCAGAACGATTTATGCATTTAGTAAAAGTCAACCCAATTATAAAAACAATTGTTAAATCAATGTAACGATTTTTATTCATTCAATTTCTTATTTATTTTAATTATTTCTTTGTACTAATGTATGATGTATTAAACACAACGAAAGTTCTCTGTCCCGATTTATATATATAGATATTAATTTATTTATTGAGGCAAGAAATTATGAGACATGATAATAGCTATTCAACTCGCAACTGTTTATGCTCAAGGATCAATGACGTTTTTATTTCCGTGAAATAGACATTAACTGTATATTATAAATTATACATATAAAATTGTACATTATATTTATGTTTGCATAGGAAAATTTAATTTTTCTGTTCAAAGTTGATATCAGATATGCGTCGTTGAAAACCATTAGCTGGCATATATGCACAGCTGAGTAATGAAAACTATAATAAAATTCAAGGTAGAACTAAAAAAATCCACATTTTCTTGTCTTTTCATTTTTTAATCAAAATATGTTTTGCAATATATACATATATATATATTTTTACGTAGCTACTGCCAGAATTTAGATTGTGTAGATAAGTTTATTTGTTTTTTTAATCATCCTCATAACTACTACTATGATACAAAAATCCCAGAATTTCTCGTCGTTGGCGTGTACTCGTACGAAATTTTGTTGTGTCAGTATGAATTAGCGAATTGATAAGTTATGAAATAAATAAATTGATGAAATTAACGATCGCAAATATTTTGTTTATTCTGCGCTGAAAGCGACTTGTTTTACAATTACTTTATTACTCAATAAAGGAAGTTTCCATAAGAAAATATTTGGCAAAATCGCAGACCAGGACCGCTGGGATACATGATAGAATTTTTATTTTATTATTGTTTAAAGTGTTGTTGTTGTTGTTATCGTGACCATGGATTTAAAATATAGTTATCAATGTTAGATCAAGTCAAAAGTCTTCTCGATAGCGGCCGCAAGCAATGGCGTCGCTTCACTATACAGGACTTCTCTTAAGTTGGCCTCGATTGCACCATACCCAATTTCAAAACATGGGGAGTGAGTGCAGGGAACTCTAGAATGTGCTTAGGTGTTAGGAAAGCGTTGGGGCAATTTCTGCAGGGGATGTCCCTGGTCTTGTCTGGGAGAATCTTCATCCCTCTGTAATGATTAGTTCTGAGTCTGCTAATAACTGATGCCAACTTCCTAGGGCAGTTGAAGTCCGTGATGAGTGGCTTCTTAAAGTTAAGAAGCCACTAATAAAAGTTTAAAGTGTTATGAATTACATATGTTTGTGATATAATTTCCCCTAATCTGAGGGCAAGTGATTAGAATAAGACACTGCGATGCACACTAGATGGATTGGAGCAACTGCCGGCAATTAAAAAACACAGATCTAAAAATATATTCTGGGAGTTCCATTGTTCTATCTTGAGGATGTAATTCCCCCTCTGTTACGCAACCCTTGAAATCATTTCGGGATGAAGAGGAATATGGTTCCCAATTATTTCTTTTCCATGCCGTGGCTCTCAGCCACACTGCGAAGAGAGCGAGAAAAGGAGTCTATATTTATTCGATTCGTTTATCATGGAAGGGGGTCGGTTGAGGAACGCAAATCAATTCGAGATTCACAAACTCTGGCTGCGGGCCGGTGGCCCACTTCTTCAAATGCCAATTGTACATTTAAAAAGTAAATGACAATTTGAAAATAATTTTCATAAAAGATCTTTTCTTTTTTAATGCAGCTGGCAAACACTTAGACAGCTGTCTTGATGCCTTCAGGTAAACGCTGCACAGACGTTACTCACTTTTGCATTACCCAGGGGCGCATGTAACTTGAAGATAAGCCACAGACGCTGAGTAACAATGCCCCCGCAACGCTCTACGATCCTATTAGACCGGGACCTACGGTTTAAAAAGTGGATTTCGAACCACTACAGACATCCATGGCACCGCCGGGATTCGAACCCAAAACCTGTGGTACCGAGCGCCAGAGCGCTAGCCACTCGGCCATTCAGGCTCTATTAATGGAAGAAAATGATATTGTTGTTGTCGTATCCCTCATGAAAGGAGAGAAGAGTGGGGGCAGCTTCTGTTGTGTTGGAGCCCCTTAGGTAGAAGTCCGACCTCGGCTCCGTGACGCTTATGAAGGAGGGCAGTGCCTTCCGGAGGACTTTTAGGGTAATTACCCTGCATTTGAGTATCGCATGGGAGAAAACCCGGAAAACTACCGGTAGCCCGATTGTGGGGGCAAGATGCTGAACATCCCAAACGCCATCGAGTCACCAAGTTTTTGAAACAGTGTCTACAACAAAGCCGCCAGCGGATGAAACCTCTGCCCTGATGCTCATCATCGGCGCACGTTGCCACTGAACCACGAGTCGGGCTTTAAACATGATGCAGCTCTAATTTAATAAAAAAAAAAAAAGTAAACAATCAAATCCTGAGAAAAATATTTTATTCGGGTTTTTTTTTTTTTTCTAATTTATTGTGGATTAAGGAATAAGAATTTTCTTTGATAAGGGGCTGGTGTAGATGCATCTCTATCTATGTTTCTTTTTTATTTCTCAACTGAAATCCGTAGGCAATCAAAATAATTGCTTTTAACTTAAACATTTTTAAACACAGTTCTGGTTAGAGCTCCGTGTCATCTCAAAAATGTGAAGCTATAAAATAAAAATAAATAAGAGCATAAGTTATTATTTTAAAATAGATTAATCTCCTTGCACAACATGAAAAATTTCATTTAAAATAAGATGCTGGTTTTCCAGTGATTTTAATTATGTGTGTTTTTAAACTGCCATGAAATATGTGTTGCTAAATATACCGATTGACTCATATCAATTCACGTGCTCTGCAGTTCATTTTGATTTGTCTGTTTTCAAAATGCAAAGTGATTATTGTTTGAATATCCTCAAAATAGTGTCTAAGGATAATTTATGTTTAATTTTTTTCTTCTAATGCAGCTGACAAATAGACCGTGATCTTCGCCATAAGGGCTGCATCGATGTTACTCACTTTGCATTACCCAGAGGGCGCGTGTAGCATGATGGTAAACCACGGACGCGGAGTAACAATCAGCGGCGTTTTACGATCCTATTAGGACCGGGACCTACGGCTTCAAGTGGATTCCGAACCACTACAAACACCCATGGTAAAGCCGGGATTTGAACCCGATACCTGTGGTACCGAACGCCACAGCGCTAGCTATTCGGCCAGCAGGCCCCTAATTTATGTTTATAAAAATTTAACCATCACTTATCTGTCTGAATTGAGTTGTGTTTCTTGCCGTATTTGAATAGTTGTTCTTTGTAAAGTTCTAGAGTTATTAAGTTTTGTTATATTCCTGTCGTTATTGAATTGATAATACTTGTAGGGATTCTGCACTTTAGGTTCCGATTTTGACAAGTCTCTTTTTCCGCGCCAAATGCAAAGCCAAAACGTTGTATATTGTCATCTCAGCGGCCATATTGTTTGTTTAAGAGGGGACTTGGCGAAAACCGCAAAGAAAAAATTGTCAAATAAACAAGCGGTACCCTAAAGAGCAAATCTACCATTCTTGGAATATTCTTGACCCATTGCTTCATAAATTTCTTGGGTTATTGAACATTGAAACATTGAAGGTCCAGCAAAATATATGTTCACACAGTGACAGGATTTCAACTTTTGCATTTTACTTTTCACAATATGAAAACTGCATTTATCCATTTACAATTAATATAACTATAATACAATATTTGACGATAAGAACAACCAAGAAGATTTTGATTTTCCACTATATTGAAATCCAGACCATAACCAGTTAATATTAAAATATTATTTTTGAAATTAAATTGTCTTTTCAATTTCATACAAGTTTAATGATCAAAACAAACATGTATTTCCAAAATATCAAAGAACTGTACTATTAAATGTAATCTTTGCAAGAGAAACACGAGATTTTATCCTGCTTATTTCTGTATCTAGTTTCTCTTGTATTTAAGTTATATGTATTTTGTGCTTGAATTTTAAAGGTCCAAGGACGTTATAAGTATAGGGGTTGCATCGCGTTGAAAATAATAACAAAAAAAATAGCTAACTAAATTGCGGTTGGAATCATTCCTTTCGTTTATCTGGCAACACCATCTGGTAGCGCCATCTTTATACTGCTGAACTTTTCAGTAGTTGCCAAGGTCTGTCCCTCATGAGGTTAACTGCCACACATGTAACTAAAAAAAAGATCATAACCAACTGTTACATAACTTGGACACATCATAATTAGAGTTAATTACGATGTGCCCAAGTTATGTAACAGTTTATTTTTATTATTTCCCTTTCACAAGATTTTGTTTATTTATTTTACTTAGATGCAGTTAATTAAATATTTACATCAAGTGAACAACTAATTAGTCGTACTTTTAAATTATTTTTATGGAGAAGGGCACACTTTCTTTTTTAAGCTTTGAAAATTAAAAATAGGCTCTAAATAACAGCGTAAGCTTAAAAATAAGTTCATAAGCTTTCTGAAATGTGAAATAATAACTAATAAAAATTAGAATAATTTAAACCTTTTTTTTTTTTTAGAATAATAAACAAAAAAAAAGTGTGCTTGCGTTCTTTAATGTTCATTTAAGTAGCACTATTAATTTTTAAAACCTTCAAAATAATATCATTGTGCAAGGTGTTTTTTGTTCAGTGAAAATTTCCTAATTATACTTTTGTTTTTGTATGAAATGATGTGTAACAAATATAGAACTATAATATAATAGAACGCTCATCAGGGGTGTCATTTTGGGGCAAACATACTCGTCAACTGACTTTTTGTATTTTAACATATGCAATGATAATTTGGTGATTTTTGGCAACAATCTTTATTGTTGGCTGTTACTACTGTGTGCCTCATTTCTTGTATACTACTATGTCCAAAAGTAAGACCAGTTTTCAATTTAAAATTCTCCGGCATATAGTATTTCATTTTTTTTTTTTTTTTAGGTTGTTAGCACTGTCCTTGACATCTGTGTGAAATTTTATGTTAAAATATTCATTAGTGTTTGAGTTACGTTTGACTTTGTGACACGCTAAAACTGATTCCGAAGATTTTTGAAATGTCCGTCTTAACTGAGCAAGAACTTGCTTTAAATTTTGTTTGCGGAAACATATAGAATGTTGCAGAAGGTATTCGGTGCGTATTCCTATATAGTGAAGAAATGTTTAGGAATGGTAAAAACAGTTCACAGAAGACAGAGAACGCGTCGAAGAGACGAGCCCTCGGGTCGACCACCAACCTCAACCGACAAAGCTCAGGTCCAAAAATTAAAGATATGGTGCTTGCAAATCGTCGATTTACAATTAGTGACCTAGCTGATGATGTTGGAATTTCAAAAGGATCGGTCAATTCCATTTTGGACCTCATACGCGTCAAATCTCGATTGGTACCGAAAGCACTGAATGCGCCAGCTCACACTGCATTGATTCTTCGCGACTTTTTCGCCAAAAATGAAACCCATATCGTTTCACAACCACCGTATTCACCTGATTTAGCATTATGCTACTTCTGGCTATTCCCTAAACTCAAAAGACCTCTCTTCGGGGACACCGGTTTGAGTCGATTGAAGAGATATTTCAAAAATCGCCGGAATCAGTTTCAACATCTCTCAAACCAAACGTAACTCAAGAACTAATGAAGATATTGACGTGAAATTTCATACAGTTGTCAAGGACAGTGCCAAAAACCTAAAAAGGAAAAAAAAAATTGCAATACCATATGACCTGAAATATAAATTGAAAACTGATCTTACTTTTTGGACACAGTAGTATATTTGTCTTTAGTAAGCACATAGTTGAATAAATGTAAGACTTGAGAAAAAGGATTTCCGGCATTTTTTGGAATTTACAGAATAGCGTTGTAGCATGTTTACGTTTTTTAAATAAATATGCACAAGGAAAAGGAGCCAAGAGCCGATGCAGCGCTAATTCTAGTAGTACGAAAAGAACGGGAGATGTTTATTCCAGTTTTTTTTTTTTTCTATAAAATAGAGGGACGCACTCTATTTTAATAACTATTCTGTGGTAATAAAGCACCAAAAAAAATTTTTTTTTTTCTTAAATTAATGTTTAATATTTTTCATTAATTATTTTATTCAAATCTTGCACATTTTTTCACAAAGACAAGAGGTGAGTTTAAGCGGCAATTATCTATCCAATAGCAGTTGTTAAAATTGAAGAAAAGTAATTGCGTCGTCAACATTAGAAACAATGTGCAAGTACAGCTTATAATTTTTTTTTTTTTTATTTCCAATGGCAGATTATGAACAGTTACAGCAAAAAAAGAACAACAACAAAAAAAAAACATACAGCATGCAGCAACAACAACAACAAAATAATACAACAAAACATGCTGAAACAGAGTTCATTAATCTAACAATAATGCCAAGTTGCAGATCTTTTAGCCACTAAAAGTGTTACCAGGTGCACCACGGGGAGGTAGATCTTCTGCGCACCCACTCTCTAAAATTTGAGTACTAAATAAAGAAAAAATTATTGAGCATTAATAAATAAATAAATGAAAACCGTCCCTCTTATTAAATAAGTAAAAAGAAAAAGAAAACAATTCCATTTTGGTGGCTAACACAAACAGTTTCCCCAGTTCCTTTGCTGTTAATTTTTTTTTTTTTTTTTTTTTTAGAAGTTGTGTGCTTAATCGTCATAGCTATTATTATTTAATTTATTTGATTTAAAAAAAAACGACTTTTAGGAATATTATAGATTTGGCTTGTGAAACATTTAAATTACTTAGAATTTAGTTGGCCCGAGTCGTGACTCAGTGGTAATGCGGGCCGCTAGTCAGCATCAGGGCGGAGGTTAAATCTGTTGGCGGGTATTGCTGTAGACATTGTTTCAAAAAAACAAGGAGACTCAATGGCGTGTGTGACATTCAGCATCTTGCCTCGTTAGTCGGACTACCTGGTGGGAGTTTTTCCGGGTTTTCTCCCATGCGATACGTAAGTGCTGGGTAGTTCCAACTAAAAGTCCTTCCTGGAGGCACTGCTCTCCTTCTTCAGAGACACGGAGCCGAATCAGACTTCTACCTACGGGTGCTCCATCACAACAGCAGTTGTCCATTTCCTCCTTCCATACCACATTTGCTCTTGGACTTGGTCTAGATCAGGGATGGGCAAGCTGTTTCGTTCGCGGGCCAAAAATAAAAATAAAAGAAGTTTGGTAGACCAAGATAAATTTTTCTAAAATTTTAAAAACAATCTACAAGTATTACAATTTAAATATGTTAATGAGATGAATGAAATTGCGATTTCATTTTTAAAAGTTCCTTATATTGAGGTTCGAAGTGAGATGTGCAGATTCTAAGTAACGAGGCTCATCTGTCAGTCTATTTCTGAAATAATTCTTTCTAAGATTCATAGTTGAAAACATTTGTTCACATATACAAGATGAAGCAAACATAGCACTAATTTTCTGGGCGTGAGATATTAAATTTGGGAGACTTATTTACTTTAATGATTTGTAAAACTCCAACTTTCACATATTTAGAAACAACTGCTTGAGGTCATTTTTAGATTAAAATTCAATTAATTCAAAATGTAAATCTGATCTCAATGCTGCACAATTTTCGTTGAAAGGCATAGTAAAAATATCCAATTCTGTTTGAATGGCACTGAAATCTTGAAAGAGATAATGCTTGTTGGCGCCAATATACAGCTATAACTAACAAAGAAACTTTTAACACTTTACCGATTGAAAGCTGTCTGTGCTTGCTATTTCCGTCGATTTATGTTTTGTAGAACAAAAACAGAGAAAGTAAAAAAAGATCACCAGTCCTTTGAAAAAAAAAAGAAAGAAAAAAATATTTAATCAATGTAGAAAAGGAGACGTATATATATATATAAATATAAATAAATATATTTCTTTAATATCTTTCTTATATGATATATAACCTCGGACCGGCAAATTAAAATTCTATCTGCGGTCCGGGTAGAACTTTCCGGCGGGCTGTAGTTTGCCCATCCATGTTGCTTTTCACCAAGTTTGAAATAAGAAGCATCATTCTTTATGCAAAGAGTGCGTTAATTGTATATTTATTAACAAGTTACAAAATAGTTTAATAATATTAAAAATATTTTGCTGTCATAAGAACAAACAACACTATTGAGTGTTGTTTGCTCCTTTGTGTTCCTTAATGCCTTTTCTACGTGCACTAATTTTGTAAGACAATTTTTCAGGAGTATTTCGAAAAAATAATCTATCCACTTTAATAATATAAGAACATAAGTTATGTAATTAAAAGAATATAACATTAATCCATATCAAGTCAGAATGACTATGTACGTCTTTATTTTGATAATGATAATGCTTCTTTACAATGCCCATGTGAGGATGCAAAAATTAGAATTTATTTAATTACAATCAGTGCGACAATACGTGACATTTTAGAATAGAAACACGTATATGAAGATATATCATTCAATACTTTTACCTTTAAGCTTATTAAACATTTTCGTAAAAAGACAAAAAAAAAAAAAAAAAAAGAGAAGAAATAACAAGCTATAGCTTAAAAATGTTTTAAGCCATAAGTTATAATGTAAGCACTGTTTTGTAGAATCTGCTTGAACGCGTTCTTCTTTTCCATCATGTGATTCCAGGAAATAAATATTTTCGTAAAAGCGAAGATGAGGCAGGAACTTAAACGCAGCGAGCGATTTCGAAACGAACGTCAGGGCTGCTAGCCAAGAACGGGCAATGACTTGCACACCAGAGTTGACTAACATAGGCGAATGAAATTTATGAGCAAAGATGTTTGGGCCATCAAACTTGGCGAATTCCTGTCGTCACATGCTGTTGCTGAACTGTGGCCAGAAAATGAATTCATTAAGAGTAAAGGAGTAACTGTATTCCCCTTTCCCTATTTTACAAATTTTGACTAAAATTATAACAAAATAATTAATGCCTCATTTATTTAACATATAATCTTCTGTTGTAAATAACACAGATATAGTAATGAATAACAACTGTATTTTTAACATTTTTTTTTTTTTCGGTATCTTGCATCATTTTTGGAAAAAGGGATCACAAAATTACACAATTGATACAGATCTTCTTAGCGGAGGGCAATGGTAGTACTTGGAAAGAAACTTTTCAAGGGAAACGATCTTACAGTTGCGCATTTCTTTTAATTCATTTTATTTATGGCTCTTTTCCATGTTTTTTGATTTTGAGTTTCTTGGTTCAAACACATTAGAAAAGTAGTTAGTTAGAAAATTGTGCAAGAACTTCTCAAATAAGGACTCTATTAAACTGTAACTACATAAAACTTAAGTTGAAATTTTCATAGTTTGAAGAGTTATTTAATTGCCAATTTATTTTTCCTTCTATAAAGAATTATTAATAGAAGATAATAAGCTTATAATTTAGAAACACATTAAAGAAAATCAACATCAAAGATTTAACTGGCATTAATACCAGATGATCAAATGGATTGTTATTGATTTATACCAATAACAACCCATTCTTCCATCTACAATCTATCTACTTCTTTATCCTACAACACAATGAAGCTAGACTTCAAGGAGCCCGATAGGTGGAGAATTATCTTCGTTTGGAAACTATTGTGCGTATAGGTTGGCCAATACATTCTTTAGACCTAATTGGGCATTCTGAATGCTCTATGAAGACATTTCATTGTGATTAACCTGCCCTCTGAAATTCCACAATCTTCGAACCAGAGGCTTTGGTTCAATTGAGCATAAAACTCTATAATTTTAAGTATGAAACATTGATGCCGACCTGTATGCTTGTTAATGATAATATTTCATATTGAAGCTGATCACACATTGAACACATATACTATATTTTTTAATATGTTTTCATTTTGTATAATTTCAAGACAAAATAAACCTACTGGATTTTTTTTTTTTGTGTGTGTGTGTGTGTGTGTGTGTCTAATTTGTGGAAATACTTTTGATTAAGCCAAAATTTTCAATATTTCTATTAGATTTCAATTTTTCTTATTTTTTTCTTAATTTTTGGAAAAAAAATTATAAATATCTGGGCACATATTTCTCTGAATACCACATGGTACACCATTCTTCCCAATTCAATGTACAGGAAAAAATTGTTGAATGAATATTAACGTCTTATACAACAAATAAAACAAACCAACTACGTCATAACCAAATAATCAACGTCATCACCTAACCAATAACTTATCAACGTCATAAAATTGGTAATCTGCAATCTTCTAGTAAAGAGAATTTGTGGTTAGCATAATTCAAAACATTTTAATTGATGAAACATGAAACATGGAATTTTTCCTTAAGTTATATAATACACTTAAATAAAAAAAATTTCAACAATACGTCTGCCTTTATATAGCTGAATTTATAAACTGAATTTTCATAAATGAAAAAAAATCCCTTAAAGTACTTTGAAAACGTATCCCATAGATAAATTATATTTTAAAATTGAAAATATTATAAGAGATATCAAACATTTACTTATGGTCCAGTAAAAATAAATCCATTTTCTAACACTATATTATATATCAATTTCTATGTGCTTAAAATTAATGTTGATCATTATGATTACCTTTCTTAACAACGATTGTAGTATTGACAGAGATGCATTAACGAATCACTAATTGGCTTCCAACTCTAAAATGTTTTCGTCTACCTATTTTTGGCCTCTTTGTCATCAGTACCGTAGCTAACTAATCACGTAATGTGTGGCTGTCTTCCAACGATTGAAGGGCCAAACTTTAGTACACATGTTTCTAACTTAACACCCATTGTCTGTATTCTGCGGTTCTTATTCAACAACAACAATACGGTTAAAACGCAATATCGGCATGCATTGTTTATTCCGCTATGTGACTGAGACTTGTTTCAAATGTAAATTGAAAGATGACAAATTCTCGCAGAAGAACTTTAACAATGTAAGACTTGTCTTGGGAAGTAACGAGAGTTAAAAACTGCTAAAACTGATGCAGAGAGAGATAAGGTCTACAGAAACGCGTATAATCGTAGTAAAATAGCAAGCGCTATTTCGAAGAAACAGTTTTAAAGCCAACTTCTCCAGTCCTATTCGTACTAGAGTCGGTTATCGTTGACTAGAGTCCTTCACCGCTTAGCTATTTTTTTTTTTTTTTAAATATTACCTCAGAGAAACAGTTATATATTTTTTGTATTACTAAACATATATTTATTAATCAAAAATATGTAATTGCGTACAGATGCTTCTTCATTGACGCAACAGCCCCATGGTGGGCCAATGATGCCTGCCTACTGATAGATTTCGAGGCCGGATGATGTTTTCTTTTACGCGGTAAGATTGTCAGCCATATTACACCGGGACCTACGAACCATTACACACATCCATGGCACCGCCGGGATTCGAATCACTCGGCCATCAGGTGACAGATGCTTCTACTTTACAAAAATAAAGAAATAATACTGTACACTTGATAATTATACAAATGTATAAAAAAATTAACTCAGTATTCATAATCACTTTAAAATGCTCAAAATATTAAGAATAAATTCATTTATATATAGAATATGAACTACAATTATTTAAAATTAAATTTGTGTTTCTTTGGAATTTTTTTAAAAAAGTATTTGTTTTGAAAATAATTGTATGATCGAATTTTTTTTTTTTTTTTCTTCCTCTCGCCAATAATTGCCTAAAACTCGCCAAGCTACCATCTCATATATTCACCTGCAAAACCTGAAATACCTGTCGAAAACTAATTCTAAATGGATTTAAATGACTTCTAATAAACGATTAAAGCAGTCTATCAAAAGAAAAAATTATTCATCTAAAATACAATATTATGATAAATGGAAATCCATATGCTCAATAAAATTGCTTTTAAACTATTCTATATCCCTTTAATATGACAACTGAATAAATTCCCATGTTTCTGTGGAAAAAATAAGGACTTTCTTTCTCAGATTTCTTGACACAACTATACACTTAGCCATATTTAAACATAGCTACATGTCGCTTACAAATCAAGGGGAGACTAACCAAGCGAATTGTTGAAGTGTACCGAAGTCACGTGACGAGCATGCTGACTTCAAATTTGCAATTACTATACGCGTTGTGTTTTAGTATTACTTTATGCAGAGAACTGTTATAAAATTGAAGATTAACTGGAATAAGATGAAAGGTTCCATAATTTAATCTACCCACAATGCGTAAATTGATTAGAAGAAATTAAAGAAATGCATACTAGTAATAACCCTTTAGATAACATTTGAAGGAAAAAATTTATTTCTAGCCTAAAACTGCAAATCAATTTATAAATATTATAATACTGTTTAAAATTTCCATCAAATCAAATGAGCAAAACTGCCTAATAGCATTTTATTTTACGCAAATTTTATTTTAATCACTTAGCTTGCCAAGCAGTTTCAATCACTGTCAAATGCGTAGAAAAGATTTATCACTAGAAAATGTAACTTGATATCTGCATGAATCTTCATTATCTTTGTGTTTCTTTATGCATTTTAGAATTTCAAAAATAAATAAATTAATTAAATTGAATAAGTGAAAGCTTGACTTTACCATTTCATGTAGGGATTGCATTCTTAAAAGTATTGGGCCAAATGCTTGACCGGAGTGGACAGCTCTGTATAGAAAATGCGTCCTAACTACAGTGATACAATGATCCTGGTGGCTGAGTGGTTAGCGCTCTGGCGCTCGGTACTACAGGTTTACGGTTCGAGTCCCGGCGGTGCCATGGATGTTTGTAGTGGTTCGATTCCAATTTAAACTGTAGGTCCCGGTCCGTTTAGCCTAACGTGTGCACAAGATGACCGTAGAGCGACAAACCAAACCTAAGTGATACAATAAAAATCGTGGGGGCTTGAATGGCCGAGTGGCTAGCGCTGTGGCGCTCGGTATCACAGGTTTCGGTTCGAGTCCCGGCGTAGTGGTTCGAATCCACTTTAAACCGTAGGTCCTGGTCGAATATGACTGTAGGGCGTTGGGGGGCATTGTTACTCCGCGTCCGTGGCTTATCTTCAAGTTACACGCGCCCCCTGGGTAAGGCAAAGTGAGTAACGTTTGTGCAGAGCTTGCCTTAAGGCATCGAAGACCAAGTGTCTAAGTGTTTGCCATCTGCATTAGAAGGAAAAAAACATCAATAAAAATCGTTTTTGTCAAGTATGGCCTTTTCACTCGTATTTGTGCGTGAAGTGTGGACTAATCATGTTCTCTCATATTTCGTTAATAGAGTCTAGTAGAGAAAAGAAGAGTCTTTTCGCGTATTTCGATTTTATGTTTCTTTTTCAAAGGAATTTCGATTAACCATACGTTCGTCTATTGTTTACTCGATCAATTATAATTGTTTAGTTCTGACTATAAAAGAATTTAGATATTAATAAAACTCTGAACTTCTGCAATCCCTTCTGTTGCAGAAGAGGGAGAGGAAAAAGACGTGAAAATTCAAAAACACCGAGTAGATTTGCAAGATCTAATAATGCCTTTAATGATGATTTAATTATCTAATGATGTTTGATAATACCTTTCGTTTTTTGCTCCCGTAAGAGGAAATGAAGTACCGCTTTTATTATTGCAACTACTTGTCGTCTAAAAGAATCACGGCATCTTAAAATCCCTTGTCAGCTGTTTTGCATTCAGTGGCACAGAAATATAATATACCAATCAGGGACCAGGTGTAATAATTAATTTAAATAAACTTAATGAATTAAATTTAATTTAAATAAACTAAGGGAATAAATTTAAATAAACTTTAAAAAAAGAAAATGAACAACTTATCATTTCAAGAAATCATTACAGGTGAAATATTAATTGAATTCTCTGCGTTTCTTTTTAAAAATAACATTTTGTTATTATATACTCCGCCGGCATAATATTTGTATGTACTATATTCCACACCAAGTTGTTTATAACTATTGTTTATGTTTTCAGCATTGTAAACTTTCCGTTTTGCTCATGCTTATGCTTGTTTCATACCAATTTTTTTTTCTATTAAGATTCACTGTACTCCTGTAATTTTTATAATTGACCTTTTAACTGATAGAGAGCTGCTCAGCATTGGGTATGGGCGGGGTGAGATGTGGAATAGAGTAAAGAGTAACTGTAACATTTTTCCCACGAGGAGATATATAGCATTTCTGTTCCTAGGAAAATGAATGTATATTCTTTAACACATGCATAATAACAACCCATCACTCAAATTTTACAGTGGAAGTATCGTGGATATTTATAATACATGCAATTAGTGTTTTGTTTTAATGAGAACAACCTGAGAGCAGATATTTAGTGTCATGGACAATAGGACATCATGAAAATAGCGATTGTCTGTTCGATCTTCATAGGTCGAAACAATTACAGATGGAATATGGACTACACCATGAGTTGCTGCATCGTGATGGGTGATAGACCATGGGCTGAGGAAGTGTCCATTCCAATGAAAAGTAAGGGAAGCGGGCTCCCTCTCTTGACGGATTTTTCTTAAAGGGAGATTTTTGTAGAAGGAGAGGTGTTCCCCGACAAGTCGACGAGAAGGGTTATTTTTCTCTTTTCTGTAAAGTGACTGAACAGGCAGGAGATTCCGCTTGTTTAAAAGTGCGCCACTTTTGTTTCGTGTATCACGCCGTGTGGTAATTAAGGTCTGCCCCAGACCGGAGTGCATTAGAATCCGTCCTTGGACGGAGCTGCACTTGTGAATCAAATTATATCTTTAATTTTCATTTCTTTTGTAAATAATAATTTGTAATAACCCAGAGTTCTGAATATAGAAATATTGCTTGTAAATAAAATTTAAAGTATTCCCATGAACCTGAAAGTGTCTCTCTTGGTGAAGCCGTTACAGGTCTAATAAAAGCCGAGACGTTGAAATAACCCTTCGTTATACAGAGTAGAGTAAAGAGTAGTCCTTCCTTATATAAAGCATGTCGGGAGACAAAGAATAAGCATGGCATAACTGGCAACCCTCATTAAGGTTAGCCTGTTTTTTTTCCCTCCTAATAAACTGCACTGTATGTCTAGGGCAGGGACGGGCAAACTTTTTCGGTCGTGGGCCAAAAATCGAAAAAAAAAAAAAAAAGTTTGGCAGGCCAAGATAAATTTTTCTAAAATTTTAAAAACAGTATACAATAATAGCAATTTAAATATGTTAATGAGATGAATGAAATTGCGATTTCATTTTTAAAAGTTCCTTATATTGAGGTTCGAAGTGAGATGTACTGATTCTAAGGAACGAGGCTAAATGCTCATCTGTCAGTCTACTTCTGAAATAATTCTTTCTAAGGTCCATAGTTGAAAACACTTGTTCACATATATAAGATGACGCAAACATAGCACTGATTTTCTGGGCGTGAGATATTAAATTTGGGAAACTAACTTTCGATAATGACTTGTAAAAATAATATTTAATCAAAATAGAAAAGGAGATGGATATATATAATATAAATATATATTTCTTTCAATTTGCCACAGACCGGCAAATTAAAATTCTATTCGCGGGACGGATAGAACCTTCCGGTGGGCCGGTGTTGGCCCGTGGGCCGTAGTTTGCCCATCCCTGGTCTAGGGGATACTATAATTTAAAAGGATGAAAACGGATGGTGATGTAAAGACTAGGTGATTTTAATGTAGCTTTATAAACGATAACAACAGAAATTTTATTGATTTCCTGTATAAAGCTTTTTATTTAAATCATTCATATTCAACAATAGTAGAATAACACTATTTTGGATTCTGTTTTAATGATATAAATCAATCGCATTGATATCAGAAACTGTTTTTCATGCATTCCGTAAGTCAAACATCTGTCGCGTATTTTGCAAGGCTCAGTAGTGCGACGAGGAAAATAAAAAATAACTTATACCAATTTTATTGTCTCTTTATTTTATTATCATTGATTTATTATTTCATTTTCCTTCTAGCTTCAAATCGAAAACTGTTTAAATGCAGTAAAACGTATTAAAGAGATAGAGAGAGAGTAGAAAGATCTGAAATGCACACAGATAAGGCACTTTTTATGGCTTTTCTTTTCCTATTTTTCCTTCTTTTTTTATTCACTAACCGATTTAAAATAAGTTTTGAGTTTCTTGGAAAATTCCTTTGTAATTTGTACAAAATTTTTTCAGAGTACCTCTTTGCATATAAATACAAATAAATTTTATTTAAATCAGACGAAGGAGTAACAAGAACAATAATACAAAAGAAAATATGTAATAAAATTTGCAATTCATGATACAATCAACCATTTATAATTTCACAATTCTATAGTTTTACTTACCTTAAAAATATTTTGAAATTAGGTTATTTTTCCTTACGAATTCTAAATTTTCCACTTTTAACCTTATAAAACATTGGCAATTGAATATAAAACAAAACATTATTTAAATAATATATAAAATTTAAAATAAATAAAATTGACAAACAATGGAAAAAGAAAAGAATGATAGCATTGAATTTTTCACAATCTGTACACTCTATAATACATAAAAGTTATCAGTGAAAATATATAAAAAAATCGGAAACAAACGGATAAAAAATTGAAAAAAAAGAGAAAGAAATATTATATTGCTGGGAATTAAGAAAACGTGAATATTAATTGTGAATTAAAATTTTCTCCAAAAGGTTCTATTGATAAATTTATTAAATCAGAAGGCGATTTCTATAATGACGATATTTTGATCCAGTAAAATCAAAACAATAGATGAAAATTGTAAAGAAATTGACAACAGGAAAATGAAAATAAAAAATAAATTTTAAAAAAAGAAGAAGAACGTGATTCCGAGTTTATGAATTCGTGTTTCTGTAAACTTTTTTTTTCTTTCCAATGTAGCTGGGAAACACATAGACAGCTTGGTCTTGGATGCCTTCAGGCAAGCGCTGCACAGACGTTACTCACTTTGCATTATCCAGGGGGCGCGTGTAACTTGAAGATAAGCCACGGAGTAACAATGCCCCCGCAACGCTCCTATTAGGACCGGGACCTCCGGTTTAAAGTGGATTCCGAACCACTACAAACATCCATGGCACCCGCCCGATTCGAACCCGAAACCTGGGGTACCGAGCGCCAGAGCGCCACTCAGCCATTCAGCTTGTTCATTTTAGCTTCGAAATTAATCTGATCTGCTTTGAAATGATGAAATATTTAATAAATAAATGAAATTCATCGAATTTTTACTTTAAATCTAAATAAATAAATAAATATATTTTTCTTAATTTATTAAAATTTTTGTTAAATAAAAATTTATTAAAATAAGAAGAAAAAGAAGAACATCTTGATTCTGAATTTACGAAATCGTAATTTTCGAATTTAGATCACTTTTAAAGTGATTAAATATATAATAAATAAATGAAATGCATCGAAATTTTACTTTAAAAATAAAGAATAAATAAATAAATATTCTTTAAAATTTTTGTTCTTGTTCTTAGACGTAATTCGTACCTGAGACGTAAATTCTGAGGCGGCAAGCTGCTGCTTTGTTTATGTTCGAATTTCACTTCGCAGTACCAGAAATCCCTTGAGTCGAATCTCCAGGCGCTATTTTTAGCTCTTGTGGCTCTTAGCTAATTGGAAGCAAGTTCACAAACAGCTAATGTTTTGTAAAGAATTATTAGCAAAAACTTCTTCACTTTTTTAAAGGCATAAAAAGCGCCGTAACCTTTTGGCTCCAGAATATAACCCATCTATCTAATTGCAGAAAATTTAAAAAATTATATCATCCAAATATTCATTTATATTTAGAATTATTTTTTTAGCCTAGATACAAAGCAAAAACATTAAAGTACCAAATTTTGTTTTCTTACTAATTTTGATGGATTTTTTTTTTTTTTTTAGTAATTCTAAAGCCTTTGAAAATAAGACAAAAAAATTTTTTTTTAATAAGATGCGTACTAAAGAATATATATGACTGTTGCCACATTTTTAGTACGGAAATGATTTTAAAAAAAACACTGAAATCTGCTCAGCAAATTTCAACTTATCATGTGTGAACATTCGAGAACGGATGAATAAACTCAGGAATATAACAATCTTTAATAATACAAGATATATATGTAGCAATTGATTGGAATACTACAAGAATGGCCAAATTCAATAGCCACATGAATATAGCAAGCAATGTCAAGAACTTCATGAAGAATAAATTGTTCAAGAATCTCTAAAAAAAAAAATATGGCAAAATAAGATAAATATAGTCATAAATGAAGAATGAAGTATTCCAAATTTTACAAGGAACACTATAACATTCAATAGCCAAAAGAATATATCAAAGTTTGAAAATTTTAGGTATGAATGAAAATGAAGTATTCCAAATACAATAAGAAGCACTATACAGCTCAATAGGCATTGAAAATGCCAAAAAAGTGATTATGAAACTTCAAAACGAAGGAATTGATCAACGCACTGCGAGTACTTATAACCATTGGATATACAAATGTTTAAAATCCCCAAGCCAAAACATGAAAAGTGCTTCAAAACCATACTATAAAACACTTCTAGCAAAAGCTTGAAGGCTAACGTTATTCATGAATCATTTCAAGAGTTAAGGGGCCCAAAGTACAATTTTCCGCTAAAATTTACAATGGGACAACCAGGACAACATCATGTCACACACATGATAAAAAAAAAAGTTTTAAAATATTAGAATCAAATGCCAGAAATTAAAAGCACAAAATTACAAAATCCTCAATAAATAAAATATATTGTTATTTTTAGCAATAAATAAAGAATACAGTTATCTGTTAAATAATATATTTAATTATTTAACAGATAACTAAATTGAATGTGTTGAAAATTGGAAAATCAAGAAAATTATCGTTTTCAAAGAAAAGATATCGTTTTCTGCCCCTATCGAAGTTCTCTTCAGACCAATCACCAGATGATAATGAAAAAGAATCGGCGAAACAGGAAACGAAAAAAAAAAAAAAGAAAAGGACTTTCGTTTTTTGATGAAAAGCAGAACGCACAAAGGCACTGAAACTAAAATACTTCTGCTTCATTGCTTCAAAAATAGCAATGTGACGGTGGAAGTGTATGATGAAATTGTACTTTTATTTTACGAAGTCACTAAAGGTGATGCAATTTCCCTCGTACGTTAAAATAAATTTATTGTAATAAATTCTTATTTATGTTTAGTAAAAAAAAAGGAATTTTAAGAAAAAAAAAAATCTTATTTCTAGTATCTAATCATGAATGAGACGAGATAGAACTGCTATTTTCTATACATTTTAAACTATTTTCATCCATTTTTTTTTTTTAAGTTCAATTACTAAGTTTAATTTTTAATTATTATTTTTGGGGATTTATTTTACACTGTTTTAATTTTTATTTTTAAGATTTTTTTTTATAAATTTTAAGCAATTTCTTTTATTCAGGTTTTTGCATTAATTAAAATACGGATTATTTGTATGATTCATTTGATCACACAGATACTCCGAAATTAGTACGTCCGTTGCTGTTCGGGTCGTTTATCAACTCTTTTAGGGCTTATCCCGAATATATTCGTAGGCCATTTTTATATCTTTCGAACTTCACGAATTAACTTAAAGTGAAAATTATTTTTAATTCTGGGCTGAATTTCGGGCTACCTTGCATTATTCTAAGGTAAAACTAGTTCACACATGTTGTTTATGTATGGTAAAAGTTCTATTGCGATTCCATGCTATTTTATAGACGGATATCTTGATGTACTTCAGTATCCAAAAGATAGAATTGCTGCTTGTTATTGAAATTGAATACCCAAAAGATGGGATTTCTGCGCGTTATTGAAAGCGAGTGCCCAAAAGATTTCTACTTGTTATTGAAATTCAGTGCCCTAAAGATTTCTGCGTATTATTGAAATTGAGTATTCAAAAGATTTCTGCTTGTTATTGAAATTGAGTACCAAAAAGATTTTCTGCTTGCTATTGAAATTCAGTGCCCTAAAGTTTATACGTGTTATTGAAATTGAATACAAAAAAATTGCTGCGGCTGCTTATGACCGTTTTTATTTACTTTCCGTTGTTTTTTATTATTATTTTTTATCAAAATGAGTCATAATGGCAAAATATTTAGTTAAAAAATTTTTTTGAAACACAATTTTTTTTTTTTTTTTCAAATTGATTCTTCAAGGAATTATTATTATTATTATTCATTGTGGGATATTTGTTAACATCATATTTCATCTGTTTCATCCATTTCAATCTGTTGATTAGGAATCTCCACATCTTTTGGTCTAAGGGCTAATTAGCTGCTTAACAGAGATAGACGGCCTTACACAGCGGAATCAATTATTCTAAGGTAAAAAGTTTCGCCTAAGTTTCTCATCAAAACATAGCGTGCGCATTGTGCACTGAAAATAAAAACGTTTTTGTAGTGTCAGTATATATTTTCATTCTTATTTCAAAGAGAAACTTAATAGAAATCAGAATAAATGTTAAAAAGAATTCTATGTTTGTTTATTTAAAACTTCATTTTTTTTTTATCGAAAATTAGCAAATATCTACATTCAGTTATAATGCAAAAATACAAGTAATTTAAATTTAAAAGCAAAATATTTTTTGTTAATTAAGGCTCTTTCGTTTACAATTTTTAGTAAAAAAAATATCTAAATATTCTGAATATCTGCAAACAATTAGTCAGTTAAAAAACACAGCTACAAAATTCCATTAATTATACTAAATAGCAGTATCAAATTCTGTTCATGTGTCTACTTACATTATGTCAGTGACTGTATTTTTTTCCTTCTGGTAAATAAAAACTGTTTTATTTTTAACCTTAAAATAATAAACACTTAAAGAATCGTATTCATAACACTCTTGGACAGTTAGTAGTTTTTATATCCTGGCTTAGAATATAAACATTTCTTTTGTCTAGGGAGAACGAATCAATCTTTTGGAACTATTTTCAAAGGAAATTAATCAACATTAGTGTTAAAGAAAATCCAGATTACTCTCATAAAGAGATCGAGTCGTTGTGAGGCATTTAGTTATAATCTCTGCTAAGTCAACTCAATTTTCATAATAACGACTGTAACGCATCCTCTCAGTGTGAATCGATTGGTATGTTGCCAGATTTGTTCTTGTTTTTGCACATGGGTGGTCTTTGTGTTCTTCATTTAAGTACATCCTGAATTGGAAGACATTACCCTCGGGAGCACATATAAATCCTTATCACACAGGCTTGTTTCGTTACCTTCGACATTGAGATAACCAGGTATACTCTCAAATAATGAATTTATGGCAGCGCCGGTCTGTCTTTTATCTCTGAGCTCAATTGTATAATGCATTATATACACTCATGTCCATAAATTAAGGATAATAAAGTTTAGGCAAAGAAAGAGACAGAAGCAAAACAAATTTGACTTATTTGTAAAGTCTATTTATTAAACAAAAAGATAAAAAGAGCAAAAAAGGATGCTATATGTTTGACATAATTAATAAAATTGCGATTTTTAGGCAAGCAAATTTCAAGCTGGAGCAAATTTCAAAAAAGAACCTATTTACAAAAAAAGTATAACATGGTTAGTATGATGGGTAATATGGAGTATGTCTGTCGGACGATGCAATACAGGCCTTACAACGCCTAGGCATGCTGAGTATCAAATTATCAATCTGATCTTGGGGAATATTGCACCACTCATCAAGCAATGCCCTCCGAAGTTCCGGTTGACAGGGTGGGAGGGGGTTGACGGGCTGCAATTCGTCGGCCAAGCATATCCCACACATGCTCTATTGATTCAAATATGGTGAGTATGCTGGCCAATCCATACGGGTGATATCCTCCAATTGAAGACATTCGTCTACAATGTTTGCACGGTGAGGCCGGGCGTTGTCATCCATAAACAGAAATTCAGCACCCATGGCCCCCCGAAACAAACGTACATGTTGTTCCCAGAATGACATCCCGATAGATGTGGCCTGTCATCGTTACACTCTGAACATGCAGGTCAGTTCTGGAACCAAGAATAATTCCTCCCCAAACGAGCCATCCTGCACCACTGTAACGGTGTCGTTCAAGGTGGTGTTCTCTTGGTGGTAACGGGTACCTGGCGCTCTCCATTTGAAAGTTCGGCGAGAATGAGACTGCAAACTAAACCTGGACTCGTCGGAAAACATCACACCAGACCACTGTTGCGGTGTCCGCAATGCATGCTCTCTACTCCAGGTTAATTGCAGGCGACAGTGAGTTGCGGTAAGTGGAATACATCTGACAGGCCTACGAGCATATAGACCAATGTGCCCTAATCGTCTATACACGATATGCCTTGAGACTGTCGTACCAATAGCTGAAGAGAGCTGACGAGACAGGTCTGATGCTGTGCTCCATCTGTTTCTTTTGGCAGTAACTGCTAAATACCGGTCCTCATTCGGCGTTGTAACTCGGGGGCGACCTGTGCCATCTGGTGGTTTCCTGTAATTTTGCATATTCTTCTTCAAGATGTGTGTGATAATTCTACAGGCGAAATTTTTATTTTAGAGTTCAATTTCTGTGTGATTCTGAATTATCCTTAATTTATGGACATGAGTGTATAAGTGGTTATAATAACTTTTTTTCTCGCTCAAACATCTTTGCTGAAGGTCATGCGTGAACTTTTTGCTTGAGCGACAAGGCCAGGTTTTTTTTACTTTAAAAATAATGAAATAAGCCCGTGTGATTAAGCCTTTAGGGCATAGTTGTTCTGCATTTGCATTTAGTTTGGAATAAACCCAGAAAATTACCATCAGGCAGTCTGAATGTCAACGTGAGACACTTTTACATATGTTTTTATAGTATTTGATAATTTCTGAAAACTGTGATTGTAACGAACTTCACCAATGGATTCGAACCAGGACACTCTTGCACGATAACCCGCACTTTATCTCTCGGCTGCGAGTCGGTCACAAGTAACGACTGAATCATGAATGTGCTTAAATATTAATTTGTGCCAGAGTCGGGGCTCAGTGGCAATTTGCGCTGCTGATGAGCTTTAGAGGGAGGGTCCATCCGCTAGCGACTTTGTTGTAGACGCTATTCAAAAACGAGGCCGTTTGTGATGCTCAGCGTTTTGCTTCTTGAGTCGGACTACCTTGTTGGAATTTTCCGGTTTTTCTCCCATTCGATACGCAAATGCGGGGTAATTTCCTCTTAAAGTCCTCCCGGAAGGCACTGCCCTCCTTCAGCGTTACGGAGCCATATATATATATTCATACGTCACGGAGCCGTATATTTATACAGCAGCTTATGATGTGAGGACTTCTGCCTAAAGGTGCTCCCTCACGTCATAAGCTTCCCCTGTTCCCTCCTTCAATGAAAGCATACGAGTACTTTTATTTGATCTAGATGTTGCTGTCTACCAAGTGGGATAAAAAAAAAATATTAATTTGTAATTGAAAATTCCAATTTTTAATTATTAATTAAAAATGAGTATTTAAAGAAAAAAAGTTACATATTAATAACAGTATTTTTATAATAATTTCTTTTTATTATAAATATATACATTTTTAAAAATATTTTCAGTTCAAAGAATGAATCTGTTTTTTAATCCTTGATAAATTCGAAATTATAAATAGCAAACTAGTAACATCTTGTATTTCTTTTAAGTGTGTGGAAGCAAAAATGGTGCAAAATTAGTTGAGACTGCCTGCTTTTGGAGGCTATCTTTAGATGATCAAAGATTTTTGTTTTTCTTTTTTGAAATGCTTTAACATTCAGTTTTTTTTTTTTTTTTTTTTTTTTAATTGATAAATAATGTTTTGGAGTTGGCAAAATTGTGAGATTAGCTAAAATAAAATAACATGAAAGCTTATTTCGCTAACGACGAATAAAGATGTAAATATGCAGATTTCTACTTAAGTAAATGGGAAGTATTTTTCGAGAAATACTTTAATAAAAATAAAAAGAATAGACGTTGCTTCATTTTTTTTTAAATTTTCGTTAATACTTGACATTAAAAATATGTTCATAAATTTCTTCTATGTTAAAATTATTTTATATCTAAAAATATTTCAAAACATTTTTTTTTCCTTTCTAATGCAGCTGGCAAACACTTAGGCAACTTGGTCTTGGTTGCCTTAAGGCAAACGCTGCACCGACGTTACTGACTTTGCATTTCCAGGGCGCGTGTAACTTGAAGATAAGCTACGGACGCGGAGTAACAATGCCCCTGGCAACGCTCTACGATCCTATTAGACCGGGATCTACAGTTTAAAGTGGATTCCGAACCACTTCAAACATCCATGGCACCGCCGGGACTCGAACCCTGTGGTACCGAGCGCCAAAGAGCTAGCCACTCGGCCATTCAGGCCCTATTTCAAAACATAATACACCGTAAAAATTTGTAGGAGTAAAAGTAAGGTTTTCGAAAATATTCTAGAAAAATAGTAAGTTATTACTAGATTTATCATTCAATTCAGGAAACTTCAAAATTTTTGTTAACTTCCTTTACTAAATTTTTTTATTAATTTCTGTAGTTTTATACTTCGATAGATTTGGAGAAAATCATACATTTTTAAATTTTAAAAATCATAGATAATGCATATAAAATATGAAAAAATTGTCAAGTCCTTCACTTTATTGTTAATTGTTACGGGCAACTTAACATTTTTTATTCTAACCTCAGAATGGTTTTTTGATAATGTCACATTAAAAGTGCTCTTCCACCGAATAATAAAATCTCCCGTCATCTAATGCCGGCCAATCGAAAGCTGGATCTCACTGCTTATTCAGGTTTCCGATTGGTTTGTTTTCTGTGACATAAGAATTTAATATCCAGTAGAAACCCATCTATTCATAAACTTTTTATACTCCAAAAATGAAATGATATCAAGACCAAAATTCTATTTTTAATTTAAAGAAAAGTTAAAATTTTGTTTCGTTTCAGTATAAAAGCAGTGCTTAAATTAAACAATAAAATTTAATACTTAAAATGCTTTTTTTTTTTTTTTTTTCCTTTTAAACAAAACGATTTTTTTTTTTCTATTAAATAAGCGATTATTTGTTCTATTGAATCAAGCGATTTTTTTTCACTATGAACTTTTGCTAACGAATAAAAATTTGTTAACGAATAACGAACGAAAAGAATTATTGACGAAAGAACTTGAACGTAATAAAATGAATGAATTTATTAACGAATTGAAAACGCAAAAACGAAATACATTTAAGTCATGTGACTGCTTTTAATGTAACGATAATCAAAATCTCTGAGACTTACTTCGAAAATTTTGTTAACATTTTATATTTTGTTTTTATTTTTCAAATAGAATTGTTAATATTTTTCTCGAATTTATTTTAATATTTTCAATGTATATCGATGAAAGCAGAATTGCTAGTTTTGATTAAATTACACTCAAACGAAAATGAATTATAATTTGTTGTTATATCAATGTAAATTTTCAGTTAAAAAGTTGTTATTCAACATATTCTATTTGTTTCATTTTATATATCGGATTTACAATTTTAAAACATATAATGCAATTTCTTTAAGTGAAGAAGACAGGAAAGCAAATATTGAGAAGCTTTCTTTTTTTTTTTTTTTTAATGCAAAACTAATCTCTTTTAAGGCCGTGAAATAAATTCTTCCTAGTTCCAAACATATTTCCCTCACATAGCGACAGATGTGAAGAATTTGTTTTCCTTTCTCCTATCACTTTTGCTTTTGACCTACTATGATAGCAGTAATTATCTTCAACTATCAAGACAAAATATTTCCGTGCTAAAATATGAAAAATACTGTAAGCGTTCTGCCATGAGTAGGAAAAACTTTGAAATAAATAAAAATTTTATTTGTACGATTAAATTAAAAATATTATTTTATTGATATTTAAGACAAAGAAAATTTTAAAGTTCTAATAAAATTGAAATAAGGCAATATAGATATAAAATTGATGTTTTGAAATATCGTGCTCCCTTCTTTTTTTACAAAGTTACAAAATGACTGTCTAAGTATTCCTTTTATTCCAATTAAGCGTGGCATGAAAAGCCAGCCAAGATATGCGATACATTGACTTCTGAGAGGACTTTTAAAAGTAGCTGCCCACATTGACGTATCATATGGAAGAAAAGTTGGAAAATCCCTATCAGACAGTGTAACAGCGAGACGAAGTGCGTAGAGACAGTACCTAAGAGGATTCGAACCTTAGTCCTCTTGTATGCTGGTTGCACAGGTTATCACAAGTTGGGTACAGACAATTATTGGCATATTATAAAAAACCAAAATAATTTTTTGAAACACATCAAATCATGATGTAAATCAAATTTAATTAAAAAAAGTTTTAATTCATTAAAATTAAGTACATTAAGAAGATCCAAGAAGGGACCTGACGGCTAGCGCTCTGGCACTCGGTACCACAGGTATCGGGTTCGAATCCTGGCGGTGCCGTGGGTGTTTGTAGTGGTTCGGAATCCACTTTAAACCGTAGGTCCCGGTCCTAATAGTATCGTAGAGAGTTGAGGGGGCATTGTTACTCCGCGTCCGTGGCTTACTATCAAGCTACAAGCGCCCCCTGGGTCATGCAAAGTGAGTACGTCTGTGCAGCGCTTGCCTTAAGGCATCAAGACCAAGCTGTCTAAGTGTTTGCCAGCTGCATTAGAAAAAAAAAAAGGATCCAAGAAAATCGCTGAAGTCGAGTCGGGATATAACTTTACATATAAATCTTGTTTAATTGGGACCAATGAGTAGCAAAAGCACTAATTAAGAAAAAAATATTTCATAAAATTCAATCAACCCTATGTAATATTGCATTTCTATTTCACAATTATTTTGAAGACGCGGGCAATTTTTCTTACAAAATTCTAAAAATTTTCCATTTTTACTTTCATGAAAAAAAAAATTAAGTTAATAAAGAGGAACTAATGGTCTTTTTAATTATCCTCTCTCTTGTTTTGGGACAATCCACCTGTGTTTCACTGCAGAACTCTAAGACACTCACACTGAGAGCCAGACGGAAGGCCGTGTTTGTAGATCATTTTTGCCGTATCAGACGTTGCCAGGAGTGCACCACGAGGAGGTAGATCTACTTTGCATGCCATTTTTTTTAAATAATTAAATAAATAACACATTTTTATTTATTAAAAATATTCTAAATTATTGGGAGTTTTACTTTCAATAAGAAGAAACTTAATAACTTATTTACTTTATATTTTAAATGTTCACAATAACCATATAAAGAAAACATAAGAACACATATTTTTAGATTTCAGAATTCGCAATAACCACATAAAAAATAATATACATGCATACATACATACAGCATATATATATATATACACAGTCCAGTCACATTAATGTGACCACCACCTACTTTCGACGTCAACGTGAAATAACCAATCACAAAAGGCAGGTGGCAGCACATTGCAGTGGAGTGTATATAAAGAATTGCACTTAATACCACATTCCCCACTCCACTTAAAGCCAGAATATACAAGAGTGTATATTATGGCTTTTGACAGGTGGTCACATTAATGTGACTGGACTGTGTATATATATATATATAATATTTGTAAAAAAGTAAACTATCTTTTTACAAATATTTTCAAAGTAGACAGTTTAACCGGGTCATAGACATTTGTATCGTTTGTCTATGCGCCAAATTCATGTCAATTTTCCATATCTTATTTCCGTCAAAGATATATTTTGTTATTACTTTTAACCAAGTTAGGCACTTTTAATTTAAATGAAAAGCAGTCTTAAAAATAACGACATTCAGACTGCAACATTCGAAAAATACAACCTTATTTAAAAATATATTGCATAGGTATTATATCTCACACATGATAGAATGGATTTAGAATAGAAAATTCGTTCCTGTAGTAAAAAAAAAAAAGGTTTTCTTTTTTTTTTTTTTTTTTTTTCAAAAAAAGGATTTCTTTTGGAGTGCGATTCAAGTTTTCCGTGTGAAAATTGAATCATCGCTGCACAATGGCAGATTTCCAGACATTGAGTTACGATGCTCTATCGCCATCTGAAGTGTGAAGGTCTTCATGTAATCGGCGCATTTCCAGTGGGTCTCTTAACTTCCTTTGCATAATTTTATTATTTCTCAAAACTTTTAATCTAATCTTGAGTATAGCTTTATGCGTATTTTAGGTGAATTAAAATGGTGCGTCTAAAAGTAAATGTGGGAGAAGTTAAGTCATTTTCTAGGTGACACATCTCATCGGTCTTTCAGCGTTCTCATTGCGTAGGCGTTTAGTGGTGGTGAATCAGTTCTGTGGGGGAAAAGAAAATTACAATTTGGAGGTGAAATTCTTTCAGTCTTCCTGTGTATATAATGATTCATCAATTCGTATTCAGAATAATGGAATTTATCACTCTTAAATTGTTCGTCAATATTCCTTAAACAAATAAATTTATCAAATTTTATACAATAATTTCATAATAACTTCCGTTTTACATTTTTGTATTTGGAACATTTAAATGATATAGAGAATTTATCATGAAAATAAGTACTTATTTAAACACATAATTTTAAAAGCTGCTAAATTACGCCCGACTCGTGGTGCAGAGGTTAACGTGAGCACCTGGTAAGCATGAGGGCTGAGGTTCAGTCCGCTGGCGGCTTTGTTGTGGACACTGCTTCAAAAATCGATATGACTCGGTGGGGTTTAAGATGTTCAGCATCTTTCCACGCTAGTCGAACTACCTGAGGGGAGTTTTCCGGGTTTTCTCCCATACGATAAAAAATGCGTGGTAGGTCCCCCTAAAATTCTTCCGGAAGGCACGGTCCTCCTTCTTCATCGACACGGAGTCAAGTCAGACTTCTACCTACGAGTGCTCCATCAAAAACAGAAGCTGCCACCCCTTCCATGAGGGATACAACAACTGCTAAATTTTAATATCTGCATAAACATTTTCAGTTATTTTAACATTGAATAATTTTCTCACGATAAATAACATCCTGTAAACCATATCAAAAGTTAAAAAATTTAAAAATTAAAGTTTTAAAATCAGTTAAAAATTTACTTAAATTATATGTCGCAGTAACTAATTTATAATAAAATGCTGTAGAAATTATAATTATGCAGATATTTATTTATATAATATTTGTTTACATTCGAGATTATACATATGCTCCAAATATAAAAAAAGCTCCGTAAATTAGGCTGACCATTCGTTCCACTTCTATTCTCATATTTCTAACCATCTCCTCATTTTAATAAAAATGGATATGTTGTTTTTTTAATATAAAAAATTACATTTTAATCACTAACTAAACTTATATCATTCTTTTTCTTCACTGGCAACAGCCCCATGGTGGGCCAAGGCCGTGTGCCTACTGATAGATTTCGAGACAGGAGATGTTTTCTTTTTTAAGAGGTAGGGTTGTCAGCCCTACTTTCTACAGTCATATTAGAGCAAACCCTATGATGTAAGGTAAATTCTGACACACACTACAAATATCCATGGCACCACCGGGACTCGAACCCGCAATCTGAAGCACAGAACGCTAGTCACTCGAACATCAAGCCCAAACTTACATCATTACATTTAAGAAATAAAAGAGAGGAAGAGAAAAATTATCATGAAGTAATTAAGGAATTATCCTGACTAAATTTTAATATTTGGTAATTTTTACAGCTTTTAACATACAATATGTTTTCGCGATGTGTAACTTATTAAGAATATATGTACGTTTTTTCCTAGTTTTTCATTTTAAAAATTAGTACAAACTGAACCTCTATCTTTATTATACTTATTAATTATTTATATATAATCATGATTTCATATAGTGTCAAATGACTGAAATTTATTTCTTCAGAGAAATAGTCGTGGCATAGTCTGGTGAAATATAGTCCAATTCTACGTATATCTGAGGGTTTATATGGGCCATCTCTATAAAATAACTGTATGTTCAAAATGTGTAAGTAATAAAAAAAAATTTTATCATCTATTTCTTGAAAATAAAATATGCATTTTCAGCACGTTTTTGTCATTCCAGTGTCCCGATTTCGCTTTAAAGAGATATGATAAACCTACTAAAAATTCCTACAAACATAGGGCCAAGAGACGATTTCATCTATAATTTTAAATAACAATGCTGTAGCCGCCCAAAAATTATGCATGAAAAAATCAACCACGTAATACATAAGAATGCAATGGAGTGAAACTTTTTCGTTCTGAAAATATAAAGAATTTGTATTCCTCAATAAGGAATCAGAATATAAGCAGTAAGTAAATAACAAAAGTAGGCGTCAAAATGCGTGACATTTTATAATTTTTTAATTAATTTTATTAAAATTGACAGATTTTAATCTTGTAACATGCTCTTTCAAATAACTGTAAGAATGTGATACTTAGTACGATGCTGGTTCGTTAAATAACCTTTGTCCTGCAGGGCCTAAAACTGATTTTTGACAAACTTGAAGTGCATGACAAGAATGGAGGCATTGTATAGTAAGTTGTTAAAAAAAAAAAAACTTAGTGAGTGCAAGATTGATAATGCGTTATCAAAGTTTATCCGAATACTGTTTTATTTATTTATTTTTGGTGTTTACAGTTATTTCATTTAGAAATTGGTAATCTTCGAGAAATTTATAATTTTTCATAATATTGCATATCATTACTTAAGAGTAGAAGAATAATTTTGAATTCCAAATTTTACTAATTTGAAAGATTATATGGAGATAAGATTCTAAAACTATATCCCCCAAGAAAAAAAAAAAAAATTTTTTTGTAGCCATAGAAAGTTATTTTTAATTATTTGAAAATATTGGAACACAAAGCAGAATTAACAAAACTCTTTCAACAAAGGAAAAAAATAAATAAATAATAATACCTATTTTATGTTTGGTACACTATGATCATAGAATACGTTCTTGTAATTTGTAAGACGACTTTCTAACTAAAAAAAAAAAATTGTTACAACGATAGTATGAAGTAAAGTAACCATGCTTCCACCTACACACTGGCAAGATCACCCTCCCTCCTTTTGGCGTGCAGGAAAAATGGTCAGTAGGCCTCGAGACTGACCCAAGAGGAAATACAGTACAACTTGAGCTCCCACTGAAAAAAGTTTAGTTTATAGTCTCATTCCGAGAGGAAATATATTTAACTCAACCCTTGCATAACAGTTGACGTACGAACTCTCACCCTCAGAGGAAATATATCTCACGTATCCTGCGCGTAGCTGAGTAACGGGTTTTGGCTTAGAAGTGGAACCCTTCCACGAATCTATAATTATCTGTATTTAAATTTGTTAAATAGCATATATCTCTAATTGTATGTGTGTGATGTTTGTCAATAAAGCTGCGAGTTCTCCAACCTGTGCCTCAAAAGTATCTCAATCCAATCCCACACAGATATAATATGTTTGCCTAATCCACAACGCTACAATAATAATTTATGTAATTTCATCGATAATAACAAATCTGCATAGATTTAAATAAATTTACAGCCAAAAAAATTATAAAGGTATAAAAAAAAATAGCGCAAATTGACAACGATAAAAAACTAAATTTTTAATTGTAAATCTGCTTCCGCTATTTTTGTTATTTTAAATTTTATATATAATTCCAATTTAGAACAGTTACAAAAAGCAACAATTTATAATTTTTGAAATATGTCCGATGTTCAATGACATATCATTAAAAGCAGTCACCTGATAGAATCGTACCTCTTTTTTTTTTTATGATAAAAAAAAAAAAAAAAAAAAAAAAAAAAAAGAGGTACAATTACATCAATCAACTGATCCATTTTTAAAATATATTCTGTATCAGAAAAAGTGTTTATGAATATGCAAAATTAAATATCTTTTGATTTTTTTCGTAAATGATAGCTTATGTTATAATGATTATGATTAATTTCGTAATGATTATCCAAATTAAATATCACACAAACTGTTAATTTGTATCTGATTCGTCAAAAAGAGTACTGGAATATTCTCATCTGTTAAATTTTCGATTGCATGGATTCTTTTAAATTTGATTCCGATCTGATGTGGATGTAGGTCCAGATCTAATATGACCATAGGGTTGACAACCCTACCCTGTAAAAAGAAAACATCTCCTGTTTCGGAATCTGCCAGTAGGCAGATGGCCATAGTCCAGTAAAGACTGTAGTACCAAGGAGTTAGTTAGATCTGATGTAGACAGTAATACAAGAAAAATTTTTTTAGACAGGAAAGCTCTTTCATTTGGCTAGAAATGATCCGCCTACTCCCAGACATCACCCATTTTTCGATGTCAAGTATTAAAAACATGGTCCTAAATTTTTGTTTTGTAGAAATATTAGAATCTGATAACAACAGATACAGCATATCACAGCTGCTATTAATTTGTAATTTTTTTTTTTAATGTTTATCAATGCATTTTATGAAAATGATTATGAATTTTATGATTATTTTTTCCCATTGAAATTCATTAACCTTAGCAATTAGTTACACTGTTAATAATTTAATTTATATTTATTATTTTTTGTGTTTAATTTTGTATTGTTTTCAGTAATTCTCGGACATCGTGTATTTAAAAAAAAATTTCACAAAATATTTTTTTAAAGTTAGAGAATGTAAATGAAAGTGAAGAATTTCATTAAAAGAATATTATTCAATACAAGCGTAATAATTAGAATTTATAACTTAAAATTTTCAATATAAAAATTTGGTGACAATATTCTATTATATTTTGTACAAAGTCTGTCATAATATTCTAAGATTTTGCAATTAATCAAAATACTCATGGTTCTGAATAATATTTTTTTTTTACAGTAAAATTATTCCAGGGAAAAATATTTCGTTTTTTAATATCATCAAACTGAATAAATAAATCAATATTAGTTTCCACAAAAATTGAAAATGTAAACAGGAACAAATCTAATTATATAAGCAATATTAATTTTGTGAATTCAATTAAAGTTTTAAAAGAGTATGCATAGACAGAAACATGGTTATTTTTTATATCGTTTGAAATAACCAATCTTTAAAATTAAACAAATGCAACGATAAAATAAAGAAACAGGAAAAGTGAATAAAAATTATTTTAATGATTCTCCCAGATAAATAATTTTTTTGTGGCTGTTGAAATTTACACTCTGGAGAAGTATTAGAATACACAGAGCAACTCTGTTACATGTTAGAGAGGTGTATGTCAATTCTACAAATATGTTTCTCAATTTACATTTGCTTCAGGCTTAGCCATAAATGCTGTTATGGAGATACAAAACAAAAGGAGAGAGTCACAATTAGCTTTTGAGTGATTGGTGGATGAGAGATGTTGCCATCCAAAACAAAAAGTGAGAAACATATAAAATGGAATTTGTAGAAATACACAAGGCTTGAAAGCAAAAGATCTTTAGTATCCGGTAAGCTCTGCAAATGTTTGGTCCAATTCGTCTGAGATGGCTTTGTATTTCTCCTTCTCTTGGACCAATTCGTCTAGAAAGAGAGAGAAAAAAAAAATTCAAATTAGTTTGTTTTCATGCACTATCAAAACATTCAAAATTTTTTGTAATTTTATAAGTACTTATTTTTAAGAGATGAGCAATTCAAAATGATTTGCATCATGTATATAATTGTCTATATTGTATTCGATTGCTGACTTAACTACAATCTTAAATTTAGTATTTTAGCTTTGCCTAGAGTGAGTTATTGGAACGAATCTTTTTTAAAAAATAGGTGGTTTCTAAAAAATGTGGATTACATTGATTTGTGTCATTTGTACAGATCATATGGATTCAATCCATTTCTAGTTATTTCAGCAATAATAATAAATAATTTCCATCCATTTTTAAGTAATGATTTAAAATTTTTGTAGTAAAAAGACGATTGAATTTTTTATTTAATTAACGAAAATCTCATGTATAAATTAATAAAAGCAGGATTCATTTAACTAGAATGAAATTCTTTGAGTAAAACTACAAAGAACAATTTAACTGTCTTGTCTACAAAGACAATTTAACTTTTCCACTCAAATGTATAATTTAGTCGAAAATAAATCGATACAAATATAAAATATAAAAGGAAATCTTATAAGACAATTAATTTATTAAATTAAGGATAGAAAATTAAATACAGCTGTATTCTTAAAAATTTCATTTTCTAAAAAAAAAAAAAAAAATAAGTTACTGAAAAAATATATGCATTTGAATTCATTACTTAAGATATTGAAATTGATGTAAATTTATATCTTTTGGAATTGTATTTTGACTAAAAATAAAATAAAATAATAACTAGTTACTACAGATTTTCATTACATGAATGAATTATTTTCTCTTCTTTAGAATTGTTAAATACATAATACAATTAAACATATTGTTGTTTCTTTAATTTTTAATTTTGTAGTACAAATGTTATTCACATTTTATTTAAAAAAGATAAAAGTCTTTACAGTTACCATAAATAAATCACTAATAGGTGTTTTAAACTTATTTAATTATAATTATAACAATTTGATAATCACAGCAATTTCTTGTTTCTAATTTTTATATTCCTAATTTTTGGTAGTAAACTTAAAACTATCTGATATAAACTCCAGCAGTGCATAATTTGCTAATGATTTGTGCTTGCACATTTGCTTTTCTTTGATTATCCTTTTTCCTATAAGATTCTATTTCTATATTTAAAGTATTTATTACATAGCTAAAACCTTTGTATTAAACAAAAAATTTGTCATATTTAAAAATATATTAAGTTAAAGCACTTGTATATGACACAATTTTAATTATTCTAGAAAATAATATTCCATTGCTGATATGTAGAAGTAATGTTTAAAATTTACTTAAGGTGTTTTGACTTCGAGTTTTAAAAACAAATTGTTAATATATTTATAAAAGTACCTTCCAGTCTGTCAACCTCCTTCTGTAATTTCTGAACAGACCTCTCAGCAAATTCAGCCCTAGCTTCAGCCTAGAAATTCACTCAGAGATTAATTCAGTGATTTAAAAAAAAAAAAAAAAAAAAAAATGAGGTTTAAATAAATATAAATGAATGCAGTTTAAAAATTCTTTTTTTTTTTTATTTGATTTTTCTCGGTAAAAAAGAAAAAAAAACATTTATTTTTATTTCGCAAAAAAAGCATTTATGAATCAATGAAGAAAAATGAGTTTTTCTAATTATTTGCATTGGTTTCTTAGAAATTCATAAAAAAGTTAATTATAAAAATTAATAAAACATCATATTAAAATATTTCTCAGCTGTTTCTTTTATCAATTTAGAATTTTTTTTTTTTATATTCTTTATGATGGTATTGTTTATTAGACACTCTTCTCAATATTATAAAAAATATAAATAATTATTAAAAATTTGTGAGACAGATGCTAACTTGTAAACATATTATTTAATTTAACTGAATCAGTAATTTACTAAAAAATCCATTCTGGTAGATTTAAAATATGACTGCAAGTTTATATTAATAAAATAAACTACCCCAATTATAAAAATTTTGCTTTCTTCGATTGAGAATATAACATACAATTTTAATATGACAATACCTGAAATATTTATTTTTAACATAAAATTACGCATTCATTGATTTAAATATTGTATTTTAAAAATTTCACAGTAAGTTCAGTTCCATTCAAGCAAATTTACATAAAATAAAAAATAAAAACATTACTGCGTAATTTATCACATGAAAACATTTTGTTTTAGCCTTTTAAAAATATAATTATTAAAAATATGTGTGGATTAACAGTTAAAACTATTGATGCAAAAAATTCCCTCAATTATGAAATTAACAAAAATTTTCTGTTATGAAATAAATGGTTCTTAATAAAAAAAATTATTTAAAGAATAAAAATAAAAAATAAAACGAAGTCCAAATATAGTGTCCAATGGCCAAAATCATGGTACAAGCCTACCTCTTGGAGCCTTTGAGTCATCTGCCTAATGGTCATTTCATAAGTTTCCTCCTTCTGTAAGGCCTATATAGTGCAAATGCAAACAAAAGAATTAAACATTGAGCATAAAATATAAAATCAGATACATCTTACCTGTTGCAAACGTTCATTCATACTGCGTTCCTGAGCTTCATAAGCCTCATGCTTTTTTTGTTGATTCTAAGTTAAAAATGAACAGTATGCATTGTACAATTAGTCACATGGGATCTATTCAACTAAAGGATTATTTTTATGCCAGGTTTCGTTTTACCAAAAATTTGTTAAGTTAATTTGAACTACTAGTTAATGAAAATGAACTGTATAAAATTTTGATACAAAATAGCATTTAAAAATTAGTTAGCTACAAAAATTTTGCTGCAGTAAAATTACAAAGCAATGTAAATTAATTTTTAAAACTATCCTATTAAAGACCATTTTCATAGAATTTATGAATATGAAATTCATTAATAATGTTCATGCAATCTATAATAAATATTGCTTTAAAATTCCTAAAAAATTAATGTTTTGTAAACTATTTTAGTTAAATTATTTTTATTAAAACTAATTTTAATCTTTATAATCAAAGCTATTTTTAATTTCAGAAGTGATACAAATAAATGTTTTTAAAATATTTTTTTTTTTTAATTAATATGAAATTTTTAAATAAATGCATAGATAAGAAATTATTTAATATAAATTTCAATATTCAAAATATAAATAATTCAAGTTTGGAAAAATAACATTTGAATTCATAAATTCTATGATTTTATAATAACATGCAAAACTTTTAAATTTTTTTTAATAGTAATAAATATTTTTTTATACTAAGTATTCCACCATTTTAGGCAAAATACCTAATCATAATAAAATTAATAAAAATAATTTTGAGAAATATTCTAGATTAAGAAATCTAATTTTAAAATAACGGAGAGCATTCTATTTTATCAGAGAATTAAAATGAGAAATATCTGACTTTTAAATTTATTTCTTTACTCATTATTTGAAAATTTAAAAAAAAAAACTGAAAATTATAAAATAAACCTGGCTTCTAATGGAAAATAAACTAAACAGCAGCTCTAATATAATAAACGATCACAACAGATGAAAGATGCAATATCTAAAATTGTGCTAATGCATACAATAGGATGTAAAGGTCATAAACAAACAAAAAATAGTAAGAAAGCACATTTATAAATGGGGAGAAAATGCATACAGAACAAGAAGCAATCTCAGGGAGAGTAATGTTAATTAAAAAAAGGAATCAAAATTAATAAGTGAAAGGAAAATTATTTTTTTTTTTTTTACAACCTTGGTATTGATTGTGACATAAAAGTTTTCAAAGATCGGAAGGCTTATGAAACATACAGTCACACAATGCAAAAGAACATATGACATAAGAAACACAGTAAAAGCAAATTGTAATAAATAAATAAAAGAAAAATTCAGATGATTTCATTACTGAAATTTAAATAATAAAATGAGAACATAAATAATGTCTTACAAAAATTTACTTTTGAATTAAAGTATAATTGATCAGCCATTAAAATATTTTAATTTTATAAAAAATTAAAATTCATACAATGTATTATACTTTTAAAATTATTTTCAGAACTTTTAAAAATATATTACACTGATTTAAAAATTATCGAAAATTAACACTTAACAACACTTTTAATAATTGATGTATAAAATAATTCAGAGTATGTTTTACTTCATTTTAATGAAAACTATTTAAGTATTGCTACATCTCTTTCCCCAAATTTTGCAATCTGATTTTAAAATATTAACAATTAATATTATTTTTTTTCCCAATGTTATTTTTTAAATTATGTTTAAATCAAATTAAAATGAAATTTTAAGATATTATAATAAATAAGATCTTACATAATAATTAATGTTTTTATTTCATTTATTTAAACATTGGAACTTGATAACAATATTTATGAATTTAATTTTTAAAGCCAGCAATAACTAAATAAAGATTACTTGAATTAAAAGTCAATAATTAACTTAAATTAATGTTTTAATAAAAAGATAGTTATTTTGATGGTAAAAACTTTAACTAAGCCTATAAATTATTAAATATTTACATTTAATTAAAGCTTGAAACAACAAAAAACCATTTTAAATGGCTCAAAGTTAGTTACTTAGCAAAAAGAATAGAACTGTTAAAATAATAGCTAATTTCTTATATCCTTCCTAGAGAATATTAAAATACTTTTCAATTTTATTTAAAGCTTGTCATAATGAAAGAAGCACATACTTTACATTTTTATAAAATCATCATAAATTTCATGAAATCATCTGAATAAAAGCACACAAAAGCAACGCAAGCTTTTTAAATTAAGTTAAAAGCAAACATAAATAAAAAATAAAAGTAGAAATCAAACAGTTTTGAATGTATCATATATTACTTGCAATACTTATTAATTATGTTTAGTTAAAAATTTGATAATAAAATTAAAAAATATGAACACATATTTAATACATTGTTTTTTTTGTTTTGCAAGCAATCAGTGCATATGATATTATAAGTATATGATGTTCTTTCTAGAAGTAGTGTTTCCAATAAATGGTTAATGTAGAAATTTAAAATTTCTAATTTAATAATCTTTTAATTTACTATTTTAAATTCTTTATACTTTTTTTAATTTAAAAAAAGTAACAAAATAAAAATAAATATGTAACAAACTAGTTAAAAAACTTTTCAACTAAATAATTATACTGCTGTAATATCAATTCATAAGAAATTTATATTAATGTAAGTATGAATACAACGTAAATTTGTACATGTATTTGGAAAAATAAGTGTTTTGAAAAATGCAAAAAGATAACAACAATAATTTTCAAAAGCTTAATTTTGTATAGCAGCCCAAAATTTCATAATTTAAAAAGCTTTTACAAATTAAAGAAGCAATATAAAAATTCCAAGATATAAAAAAAATTGCACTGTGGGGAAAATCCAGCATGCAGGCAGATAACAAAAAGTGATTTTTAAATGTAAAAATGTAAAAAAAAAAAAAAACATCTCTCTCAAAAATACAAAAACAACACCAATAAAAAAAAATTAATAAAGGAATGCCAAAAAAAGTAAACCACATTCCTCTCAAAAATTCAAAAACCACACCCAAAAAAAATTTGAAAAATTCTGCTGCTGTTTGATTATGTTTTAAAAGTTTAATGATGTAAAAAAATAATAAATAATGTAATTCAGCTCCTTTTACCTTCTCCTCACTGACTTCTAGAGATTTCAGATTGTTACCCACAACTCGCAATTCCTCCTCAAGCTCAACAATTTTGCTGGAAAAAGTAATATGATGTATTATAGATTTTCAAGTAAAACTTGAAAGGTGCAAAACTATGATGAAAAATCACTGAACAAAAATATATTTGATCATCAATAAGAAAAATAAAAAACAGATGTACTTCAAATTAATTCTATGTAGGGTGAATGATGTAAAACAATTTAACATTTTTTTTTTCCACTTGTTTAAAATTAAGTATTAATTGTTTATTCATATTTTTGTTATAGCAAATGTTTACTAAATAAAGTAATAAGTTTTATTGATGCATATTATAAATCAAGGGATTGTATGTATTAGTGTCTATATGTGTTATGACTTGAATATTGTAACACTTGGAGACACCCCTCCCTCCTTTTTTTGGGTGAAGTACGTTATTTTTAGTTTACACATGGCAAAAAAATCACTAACAATTTTAAGTGACTACCTTTAAATTTAAAAAAAAATTTATATTAGGAGTAAATGCATTATAGAAATATTTATGTTTACAATAACTATTAAAGTTTAACTACTAATTACAAATTGGTTGATTGATTTATTGTCATGAAATTGTATAATAAATTGAACACCTTACTCTTAAAAATTCTTCTAAGTTCTAATCTGCTATCTTCATTTATATTTTTCTCAACCAAGATGTTTTTTAAACTTGATTAATAAAATGTTTTATAATTATAAAAAACTTTAGTTTGATATTGTAACCATAAATTTATTTTTATTTACTTAACTAGTAATCTTCATAATTATTAACTTAATAATTTATAATTTGTTTAATAAACATTACAATACCAAATAATAATAATAATATAAAAATAATAGAAATAATATTCATGTTTTTGCAGTTTAACAACTTTATTAATTCATCATTTGGTTTTTAATTTTAGAATTTCATATATTTATTTAATGTCTAGTTTTGTCATTTTTTATATGATGAAAATTTAGATGGATATTAGATAGATCATTTTTACATATTATTGTCTTGATTGAAAAGACATAAGTTAATAATAAAACTATCTGAGTATTTTTTTTTAATACACTTATTATGAAATTTATAAGTTATTTATAAAAATCAGGAAATGCTGAATCATATGTGTTAGGATATGATAAAAATTGAAAATTACTTTAAATTAATTAAAACATCTTTTTCTTACCTCTTTGTATATTAAAATTCCAAAGTGATGCAAAAAAATTTATTAAAAAAGATTATTAATTATTGAAACATAAATACTTAAAAACTTACAATTGCTGTAATTTAAATTTAAAATTCATAGAACAATATTTAATAATACAAATTTTTAAATTCATTTACAAAATTAATTATTATGTTTTGTTTTGTTTTTAAATCCTGAAGATATTATGATGAGAAAATTATCACATTAGTCATCAGCATAAAAACTTAATACTTTAAACATTTTAATTATGATAATTTTATTTTATAAATATTATAAGAAAAAGCATAAAAAAATTATACTGTAAATGAAAGACATATCTTAATAAAATAATATACAAAAAGGAATGTAATAAACCCAATCAATATAAACAAAAAAAAACCATCAAATATCTCACTTTTCACCAGTCTCGGCACGCTCTTCAGCACGTTCCAAGTCAGCTTCAACCATGGCCATCTTACGGGCAACCTGAGAAATATTTCAGAATTAATACAAAGTAATCAAAGAAGTAATTAATTTTTACCCCATTCACCCTAAAAATTCAACATCAATATAAAAATAACATTTACCTTTTCAGTATCATGCAAACTTTAATTCTGAAAAGTAATACTTGATAAACCAAATATAGTTTTTACATTTTATTGAATGAATTTCATTCTAAAGTATCCCAAGTTATAATGTGGGCTTTCAGAACAAATTTTAAGTCTAAAAATCTACCGTTCCATAGATGGGGAAAAATGTACGGATGGATTAAAAAAATTTTTTAAATATATATTAAATAAATTTTGTGTTATTTATATTAATAAAGATTTTAAAAATAATTAGCTACATGCACTTACAAAATTTTTTAAAAAATTATATAAATAAATATTTATAGCAATAATATAATTAATCATTGTTGTTAAATACCTGGTCATTTGGATGCCAGTTTCCTGCAGCTAACAATGAATTTATTTATTTTTTTACTATGATTGGATTTAAATCCACTTGAAAACTACATAAATAATTATATTGACTGATAATTTGGACAAGAAATCTACCACAGAAAAGTTATTCATTAAAAAGCTCTAAAATTGCATTTTGTATCTATCCAATAATTATAAGGGTGGTAAATCAGTAAAATTTCTCCTAAAATTGTTATGAAATAAAATGTGGATTTAACTCCTTGGTTAATGATTTATAAATGTATTACAATGTTTTCTTATTAATTTAATATTAATATAGATTTTAATACATTAGATATTCTGGAATTTGTTAACAAAAATTTAGAACATAATATATAGCTATGTATATATATGGTGTTTATAAAATTTCTGATAAATTTTTATCCCTAATATTAAGTGGTATTTTCATTAAAGAAATTAACTGCTTAATAAAAGAGAATAAATTCTACTAGAATCAAAAATGTAAAATAAATATCAGAAGTGTGATTCTGAATAATTAAAATTTTTATTATTCTGATGTACAATTGAAAATAACGTTCAATAAAATTTACTTAATACTAACTTTTTAAAGAATTATAATCTTGTTACATGGAAATTAAATATTATATCTTTCTTTTAAAATTTAAAAAAGAAATGCTAAATGGCTCGGATATACAACTAGAAATTGTTTCAAAGATTTATAATTTCTGAAAAATATTGCATTTAAAATTAATGATTATTTCTTAATGATTAATTAGTGGCTATTTTTAATTTGAAATATTTGACTGTGTTGTTTTATTTATTATTTTACAATGATCAATTTATTTCTAATAAAGAAATCAGAAAATAAACTCATGCAAATGTTTATAATGCTCAATATAATTTATTTAAGAGTAAATATCTTTTTTTTTTTTTTTTTCACAATTTTCTGGTTCATAAATTCATTTCACATCAACAAGCAGATAAATATTATATTTCAAAACACAGTGACTAATAGTATGTAACATACTTTCACAATTTGAATAAAATAAAATGAATAACACAGCAAATCTAACAAACAACACTTCTTAAATATCTAATATCATGCAAACAATCATGCACTTAAATATAGTTGCTCTACATATACATGTTACAAAGATTCAATTAGTAAATTTTATAAGCTCTATTTTGTTGAATTAGGCACTTTTTAGATAATAGCAGAAATTAAGAAGAAAAATTTCAGCTCTTTTTTTTATACCTTTACTTTAAAATGTATAATAATGAAATTTTTAAATAAAAAATAATTGAGGAAAAAAAAAATTATTGCATTTTTTCTCTCTTTAATATTCAATCAATTCTGAACGCTTCATACTTCATTGCTAACATTTAATTTTTGCTTTAGAACAATATAAATAAACAAAAATTTAAATTCGAGAGCTATCACATACTTAAGAATATTTAATTTAATAAAATGAATAGCAAAGGATAATTATTACTTATCTTCTGATATAAATTTGTAATAATGACACAGAAATTTAAATAAATTTTTATAGCTACTTTCAAAATAATGTGTATTCAATTCTGAATGTTTAATTATATAATTTTATGATTTTTATTTCTGTACAGTATTATATTTTATTACTTATTTGTTTACATAATAATAAAAGAGATGTAAAAAAAAAAAAAAAACTATTCATCAATGATTATATCTAAAATAAGCTCAAAAATAATTTATAATGAAAATAGCTGAAAAATTTATTTGCTACTTAAATTCATCAACTATTTCAAGCAAACATGGAAGGGAAAAAAGAAAAAAAAAAAACCTAAAATTTTTTAAATCAAAAAATCTTTTGTTTGATTCTCTACAAAATAAATTGGTATCACATAAACACAACACACATATATAAAGCAAAGTGTAAAATAAACACATTTGTTCATGCAAAACAAAAAGAAAAAGTTCAGTAAAGCCATTTTTAGCTGTTCCAACACTTTGCATCTAAACATATTCACAAAAACCTATTAGAGGTGTTCAATAAATAAGAGTCAAAATAAATTGATCAAAATTGTTTCTTATCAAAAAGTACTGTTCATAAGTTGTTCTTAAACAGAAAATAAATTCATCCTTAAATCTGCTTTAGCAGCTTTCAATAGCTGAAACTATTTTTTTCTCAGCAACATTTCTTTAAATGCTGTTTTGACAGCTGCACCTTCCACCCTCAGTCGATGTAGTAAAACTACATGCAAAAGCAATTATGATTGAGCAGGGTTCATTCCTGTAGTTAGTTCAATGCCATGCTCAATACGAATTCTCAGTCACCTCATCATATTTGCGGTCAGCCTCCTCAGCCATCAGCCTAGCTTCCTTCAGCTGATCTTCCAAAGAATCCATACGCTCTTCATCAGCGATGTTCCTGTGCTCAAGCATCTTACGCATACTAGAAGATAAAAGCATTTATTATTATTGACATTCATAAACTAAATGATTGCTGCTTATTTTATAATATTGTTTTAATAATATAAAAAGAATAACTTAAAAACTTAAATTAAAAATCAATTTAAATTTCCTTTATCATTTATTGTAAACTTATTTAATTTTTACATAGAAATTATTGTATTTTTTTAGATCATTACTTTTAATAAATATTATGAAATAAAGTTTTACGAGATAATTTTTAGAACCTCAACGTGTATATGTTCGAAGAATTAACAATCGAAGTCTTAGCTTTTTAAGACAAGCACAAATAAGTCTAACGGGACTAAATAAATAGAAATTAATAATTTTTCAACACTATTTTACAATAAATTGAAAATATTACCGTTCACTTTCATCAGCCATTTGGGAAGCTTCTTCCAATTTTGCACTGGCAATTTTAAGACGCTCTTCAGAACGTTCCATATCATCTTCAATAAGCTGGATACGTCTGTTCAGGGCAGCAACTTCACCTTCAGCCTACAGTACAGAAAAACGAATGCAACATTAATTTAAAATTATGTTATGATACAGCATTAAATATTATATATGAGTTTCCCAAATACTTGAAGTTAGTTATGTATAAATGGATTACAAACATCTTAACAAACAATAAGATATTTACCCTTTTTAACTGAACATTCATGATGTTATGCAGCTCATTGGCAATTATGCTAAATTTCATCATTGTGCCTGATGAAAAAATGGATGCTCCAAAGGCTAACCCTGGATAGCCAGCACTTCTCTGTCTATTGCGCCTATTTCTTTCAGCAATAACTTCCGTTTGGACACTTGAGCACCGCAATCTTGCCCATTCCTCGCTCTCTGGGTCATTTTCATTAAATGATTGAGGACTGTCTTCAGCACCATCAGCTGTTCTATCGACAATTTCAGATTGGGGTGAATTGGTTCCCGAGTTGCTTCGTTGGTTAGAATTTCGATTCGATTGGTTTCGATTACGATTTCGGCGTCGATCTGGATCTTGCATTTTTGAAAGAATAACAAGTTGATAGGTAACAATCTGTCACACCATGTTTACATCTGTCAAATCATTCTATCTACTCCATCTTCCCCCTTGAAACTCGTACGATGAAAAAATTTTACAACTTTTTTCGATAACTTTTAAAGTCCAAAAAATTAGCAGCAGACATTCTCACGCAGTCAGTGACTGACAGCATAATTTTACATCATATCACCTTCCTTCACAATCATTCACGTACTATTATGTAAACACACGATTACATCTTGATCTATTTACCAGCTACACGTAGAACGACTACATCCGACATCTACAACGAGTCGGGAAGTTCTGTTAAGTTCATGAAATCGAATACAGGTGGCGCAAGTAAGCGCTTTCGCATTAGTCGCTCCAAATATGGGATGGGAGCTATTTTGAGCTCGACAAGGAATCCCCCTCCATATCTTTCCTCTTACAGCCGTTCACGGAGAGAAAAATTCTTAACCTAAATAGATTCCTTCTTGTTTCAGCGAAGTTATATTGTTTACGTGAATTTGAAACCGTAGATCAACACAAAAATGCAAAGCGTTAAACAAATATTGAATTTTATAATCATTTAAAAATTCATGTAACCAAATAGAAATAAACCATATATTGGAACATGAAAAATTTGTGTCTTACTTTTAATTTATTATAAGCATTTAAAAATCATTTTAAGTTAAACATTTATAAATTTATTTTATACTCAACTTTCAAAAATTGCCTTATCTTTTAAAATCAGAAAAAAATTACAGAAATTTCTTTAAAAATTACATTAGTTAATTTTTTAAAATTTTACTTATTATAGATTATAGTAGGGTTTTTTTTTCCATAAATTTACTTTATGTTCGTATTTAAAATTAACAGAATCATTTTGCATGACTAAAAATAAGAACAATCTTTACTCGGTAAAAGTGGAAAGAAATTTAAAATATAAATTTTGAAAATAATGTTAAGTACTCACAGCAGCCAAAGCCTTGTCCTTCTCTTCCAATTTGGTGTTGGCTTGGGCCAGTTGTTCTTGGACCTGGTCAAGATCATTCTCAATCTGTTGGATCTTTTTCTGCAGGGCACGGACTTCCTCTTCTGCCTGTTAAATTAACACATTTTTTATTAAAAAGACAAATTGACACATTTGTTAAGATATTTTACAGTACATATAGTAATAGATAATTTTATCAGTACGTTTAATTCCTATACATTGTTATTTTTATTTAGTTTAAGAAATTGTCTTTTTATCATCTTAAATTGGAAATTGTGATACAATGAAAATTCCCATCAAATGTAAACTATATTTAAGAAATGTTTTTCTTTTTTTTTCTAAATTACTTCAGAAAAATAAAAACTTTAAAATAACAGTAACAAAATTATTTCGTACATATTTAGAAGCAGTATTTTTCTAGAAGAATTTATATATCATATAGAAGAATATATGCATTTTTATTTAAATTTCACATGTTTATATTTTTTTCGTGTTTGTTATATTTATTTACTTCGGATTCTTTTATTTTCTACTTAATATTTATCAATGATTATTCGATTTAATATTTATCAGAAAAATTAACGAATCAAATAGTAGATAGGTCGTTAGAAATAATAAAATTTTTGAAAACAAAAATTTATTTTAAAAATTATTTTCGTTAGAAAATTTAAAATTGAAGGATAAAAAAATCATTTAAAATATTGTTAATTTGTTATAACTTAAAAATATTTCCACCCATATTTAATGTTTTTAAGGAGCGACTTTGATATAAAGTTCTGATAAATTAGTACTTATTCTTCCATTATTAGAAAAATCAATTATTTGAAAATAATGATAATAATAACACAATGAAATGTATATATTTAATATTGCAAAAAATAAGTGTTTATTATTATTTTTTCACGGTGTTTGTAAAAAATTGTACTGATAGTAACTACTGATTTTTCTAATGAAGATTAAATAAAATACAATTGACCGTTCGTCAGAAAATTTTTTTCTTTATTTCGTGAAAAAAATGTATATGGCCATTTCTAACAAAAAATTATGTGCAATCTCATTTTAAGTTTTATTAAATATAAATGTGGCAAAAATACACTATAGTTTTATAAGGATTAAAAAAAAAGTTTTCAAATTTTTTAACATAACTGAAGTAAAATAATATTTAATTAAATTTTCACAGGCATTTTACAAATTTATTAATTATAAAATAATTTTATTTCCTTACATTTAAAATAAAAATTTTTCGAATGAATTTTTTTATTCAAATTTTTACTAAAGTAAAGGATTTTTAAAGTGTTAATAACCTAACATGACTAAAATTATAAAAGAGAAGAAATGATTTACAATTAAGAAAATAATTAATGTTATTCAGCTTGTAAAAAAAAAATTTATATATATATATATATATATATATATATATATATATATATATATATATATATATATATAAAATATTATGGCAGTTATTTATTTTCGTTGGCTTTTTTATTTTTGCTAACAAAATAATTTAATAAATGCATCAAAATTATTTTTAAAAATGTTATTTTAATTATATTCATTAAAGAAAGATAAAGCATCAATGATAAAAAAAGAAGCAAGAGTTTTAATTTATAAAATTCTTTATATTTTAATTAAATTTTTCTTGGTGATAATCTTTTTTTTTTTTTTTTTTTTTTTTTAATGGTAGACAAAGAATTTTTTAGTTAAAAAATAATACGATAAATTATTTACAATGCCTTAAAATGCAAATGTAATTATTAATTAAAAAATAAAGGATTCCTATAACACAATCTTATAATTTATTATATAGTACTCTTCCGACTTAACGAAATTAAAAATAAATATTAATATAATGATAAATAAAAAAATAATAAGTTAATGAAAATATGAATTTGATGAACATATTTTAAAATTTCTGCAAAGCCATTTAATAATTAAAATTGCAATTAATGGAAAATTGATTTAAAAAACAGCTATTTAATATCATTTAGTCTTCAGTGTCTTATAATATTCTTTTGTTGAAAAATTTTATCTAGGGTTTTCGATTGTTGTAGAAAATTTTACATTTATAAAAATGAAAAAGAAAGTTTTATCAGATGTATTTCCTCTTTAGCTTATTATTTAACTCTGTTTCATATTTAATATAATCCTAATGCAAAATTTTGAAGAAATGGTAAGTTTTAAGGAAAAAAAAAATTTAATAGAAAAATTAAGTCTTCTTTTTTTTTATAACATTGATGATTATTTTCATTATCACAATTATCAGATCATCAGTTTCGTATAAGATAATTTTACGCATGGACGAATCTCAGGGTTAAAAATAATTTTTGTGAACGAATTTTGTATGAAGTATTTTCATAAAATGAATTATTAACTTGCAATAACAGCATCAAGAATTTTCTTTATTTAATAGTTTAGTTAAATGATAAATAAAAGCTATGAAAAGTAATGCATCAAAATAAAATCTCAAAAAAAAAAAAAATGAAAAAAAGAACATTTAAGACATTTTTTTTTTTATATTGTTTTGTTATTTTAACACATAAGATTTATATTTATTTTTATGACTGAAATGATTTTTTTTTTTAAGAATATGGCAACAATAAACGAAATAAAAAAAGAATCAAAGATCGGTCATATGTTTTTTTACACATTTCTATAAGAAAACTTAATGTTTTCCTTAAAACAAATAATCAACTCTGCCCCTTTTACCCTTGGGAGTAATATAAATGTTAAGTTAATAAATTTCTTTTTCTGCTTGCTTTCACTTTATTCCGTGTCGAGAAAAAGAATACTCCTGGTTCCTATGACGTTAAAAAGTAGGAGAGCGGAAGTATATGGCAAGTGGAATAAATAGAGGTGCTATTTTGAGAAAGTGCAATCCCAGCTTCTCAGACTGACTATCAGGGCAGGCGCCATTTTTCAAGAGGAATGCTCTACTGGGGATGGATAAAAGAGTGATATAGTATCTCCGAACTTTAGAACATTTGTCATCAATATTTTAAACACTCCGATTTTAGAATACTCTATTCTAATAATTATTAAAGGATATACGATTTTTTACTATTAGCTACGGCAATATCCAATCTTTTCTTTTTTAATGCCTTGATTCTAATTTCGGTAAAAGTAAGAAATATCCATTTGAAGGACAAAATTATTGTTCTTTAATTTTTTCCCCCAAAATCCAAAAAAAAAAAAATTAATAAATATTTATCATTGCTTTTGTGAGCAGATGGAATTAAAAACTAAATACATTTTTTAAATTTTGGTTTTTGAAATTAAAAACATTAAAAACTATTATTAAAAAGATTAAATAAATAATGATATATTTTTATGGGTATTGTACTTTAACAACAAAAGGGAAAAAGTTTAAAAATAATATAAAACTTTTGGAGGAAAAAAAATATTTGAAATTCTATGATGAAATGTCATAGAAATCTCAACACATGAAGCAATTAGGGAAAAACCCCTTGGTTTAAATTTTATTTGTATACATTCCTCTTGAATATTCGACAGGTTTTCACTTTGAAAAAGATAAATATGCTAACTTTTGAACTACTGAAAAAATGTTACGCTTTTATCTTAAGTATTTCTATTCAATATTTCTGAGAAAAAAGTATGCAATTTTCATAGCAAAAATATTAAAAGTCTAACTATATAAAATAATATCTGAAGAGGCGATTCCTAAATTGATTTGGGGACCCTAAATAAGGAAAAATTATTTATTTTATATATAGTCAATCCTATAATGGTGACATATAACAAAAATAATTTACGTGCTAATACGTTATACACAAAATAAAATCTGTAAATTTGATGAGTTAATTTTTTTTTGAAAATTATATAGTTCTATCGGGTGTCTTATCAAATATCACTTTGCATTTATCTACTTTTAATGAAATAAAAATGGAACTATTTTTATAAAATAACAAATATAAAATTTGAAAACTAGTTAGGAATCAAACTGTTTTTATGACATGTTTTCTTATCTTAAAAAAAAAAAAAGAAATTTAAATTATGCAGATGTTAAATCTTGAATATAGTTGATTTGTTCGATTTTAAATAGTTTATTATTTTTTTAAGTAATTAAAAACACTGCAAAAACTAACGTCATAAGATTAAGGTCTATTTATTTATTTATTATTTTTTTTTTTTCCATATCTTAACTGTTGAAATAAAACTGATAATCTTTATTTTAGGCTTTTTAAAATTTAGATATTAATACCTAATATTTTTGTCAATTACGGATAAAACTGGCTTACTAAGTATTTGTGTTTATTCCTTATCTATGACCTTTGATTTGATTTATGACCTCTAAGTTTTCAAAAGGTTAAAAAGGGACTTGATAATGCAATCTTGTTTAATGATAATAAATTTTACCCAGAGATTTGATATGATTTCTTATTTTACAATATTAACATTTTTAAAAATTTTTTAGCTAAAGGAAATGCTAATGTGGTATTTAAAATAACTGAGACAACGTCAGGTTTTATATTAATGGCTTATTATAAATAATTTGGTTTTCGTATTAGTTCGCATTTATGAATTAGTATTAATATTTAGCTCACATTTTGTAAAATAAAAATTAAATATTTAGAATCAGTGAAAAATAATTAACTGAAAACTTATCAATGATTTATTAAATAACGTGTTGTTTATAATTTCTAAAATTAATATAAAAATTATATCAGTAATTTAATTTAATTTCAATAATCTATAAAGCTAGTTTATTTTGCTTACAATTTTATCTAAATATTATGAATAGTAAAATAGGATTAATTTTGGATTTTTATTAAGAAATCTTTTGATAAACGAAGAAGCATTATAAAATATATATTGAATCAATTTTAAATCTAAAACCTAATAATGCAAATAGTTAATAATTTAAAAATAAGAATGTATTTCGATTTCAGTAAATTAATATTTATAGTGGAAAAACTTTACTGAAATTTAGTTATTGGAGATTAATATGATTATATTTTAGAATTATAACATTAATTAAAGTTTACTATACATGAAACTATTAAGCTTTTAATGCCTTTAGTTTATGCCTTTATGTAAAACAGTAAAGCTTTAACAAAACATTTTAATGATTTTTTAACTATTTAATGTAATGTGGATATTGCCTAATTTAAAAACACATGAGTGTAAATTCAAGTAAAAAGTAAAAGTAATATTCAAGTAAAAATTATTACATTTATAATAATTAAACATTGTTTTTATTATTATTGTAATTGTCGTGATATCTTATCTTGTTAGTGATTCATATTTAAAACTATTAATTTTATAAATATCATTTTTTTGAATCGGAATTGTCTTCAATTCGAATTAAAAAATGCTTACGTAAAGTTAAACTTACATAGATGTTGAAATATCAGTAATTTGTAAGTGCTTTTATGCATTCTGGATTCTGTGACATACAAGAATTTAAATATGCACTTATGAATCTTTGTTACCAATCTTTAATTTATTTTTACTTTGACTTATTTATTTAATTTGACAGATCAGCAAGAAGTCATAACTAACTATACTCATGAGAAAGCGTTCGGCACCTAAGCACAAATCAAACTGCTATATATCTTCTAAAGATATAGTTCATGTTTTTTGTTTCTACTATTGATACTTTTAATAATAGGCAATTTCAAATTTTAAACATTCAGATGCAGGTAGAAGGCATTTTTGTGCTTAATAACTATGATGTAATATTTTCTGCCATATCGGAAACAATATTTATAAGTAGAATTCGCGTCAGAGAATATCATTCATAATTGTTATTTTCTTAAATCTCCGTGCTATCTTTCATTCTTTAGGATTCTAAATTATTTAGCGGGAGATAAATGACATTAAATTGGCAATTGTGAAATATTGTAAGAAACGGATATATAGATTACATATAAATTTTTCTAGTGAATTTCCCTTATTGCTCGACTATAATATTTTTTATATTTAGATAAAAAAAAATTATATGGTTAATATAATATATGTTATAATATTTATCCTTTATGATATAATATTATTATAATATATATATATAATATTATATTTATAATATTCAGGAGTGATATTTTAATTATCCTGGGTAAATTATTTTTAACTGAGATTAAAATACATTGATCATTTTGTTATCATTTACATCATTAACAATGCAATATAAATGCCAGTAAAAACAAAAACAAAAAATGCTTAAGAAGGCATGCCGGCCTTTAAGCGGATAGTGTTGTTTATTATGTTTTTGCATGAAATAGTACATCGAAACATTATTTAGAGGATACTGCAAATAATTTTACAAAGTAATTTAATAGTGTCAAAAAACATTTAATGAAAGCTGATAAAAATATTTAATAAATTCATCAAAGATATTGTTCGTCTACAAAAAAATTCCTTAAGGAAAGAGTAATTTTATAATAAATGCCAAACAATTTTTTAAAAATAAATACATAACGCTGTAAAATTTTATCTCAAATTCAAGTGAAATTCCCACAGAATTTTGTTTGACTCATCGACTGACAAGTAAATAACATAAAATTTTATTTTTATGTTAAAAATAAGTTATTATTTATGTAATAATATATTTTAATTAATCAGTGATTTAAATATTTGTGAAATATTTATTTCAATTAAAATTATAATTCGTTTATTGAATAGTAGTAGTATTTCTTTAATTTTACAAAATATTTTATAGTAATATATAAGACAATAATGTCTTTTATGTGCTTATAAATTTACTAAAAACTTGATAAATAGGTAAAAGGTAAAGAGAAAAATTATAAATGCGCTTCAAAAGATTTACTATAACTCTTAATAACATGTATCAATAATCAATTGTAAATCAATAATCAATCACAAATGAGATAATAATCAATTAATAAAGCAATATTCTGTATTGGGTTGAAATGTAATTTACTAATGAATCAAATATTCTAATATAAAATGACATAATTTGACATCTCGCATTTTAAATGTAAATTATTTTAAATATTTTCTTAGTTTTATTATTAAACATCGAATAGTGAACAAAATTAACAAATTTTATTTAGCTGTACAATAACATTACTGAAAAATTTCTTTAAATATATCATTTAAAGAAGATGAATTTTCATCTGTTAATTGTTTTTAAAT